>JAEANM010001939.1:0-25967 GCA_017656035.1 Myanophis thanlyinensis
AATAATAATAATAATAATACAGTTTTAATAAATAGTTTGACAGTGTTGTGGGAATTAGTTGTTTAGCAGAGTGATGGCATTTGGGGAAAAAACTGTCCGTGTGTCTAGTTGTTCTAGTGTGCATACCCTATAGCATTGTTTTGAGGGTAGAAGTTGAATAAATTTATGTCCAGGATGTGAGGGGTCTGTAGATATTATCACAGCCCTCTTTTTGACTGGTGCAATATACAGGTCCTCAATGGAAGGCAGGTTGATAGTAATTGTTTTTTCTGCAGTTCTAATTATCTGTTGAAGTCTGTGTCTGTCTTCTTGGGTTGCAGAGCCAAACCAGACAGTTTTAGAGGTGCAGATGACAGATTTAATAATTCCTCTGTAGAACTGGATCAGTAGCTCCTTGGACAGTTAGGGTTAGGGTTGTGATAGATGTGCCTGTGATAGAAAATTTATAGCAGTTCAGCACAAATAATGGCACAGTGGGTAACCTGTTTAATGGTGTCTTCTGAGTCCTCAACAAAGGCTGAAGTAGTAAAAGAACTTTTTGATAGGGTTTGGATATATGGATACTGGTTGTAGTCATGATTGGCCTTTATTTTTTATTGAAGATATAAGAGAAAATAAAGGAGAAATAATATTTTTATTATAAAATAGCTTTATAACAGGGGTGTCAAACTCAATTTCATTTAGGACTACATTAGGAGCCTCAGTGGCGCAGTGGTTAGAGTGCAGTACTGCAGTACAGCAGTTCTGCTGTCTGCTGGTTCAAATCCCACCAGGCTCAGGATTGATTCAGCCTTCCATCCTTCCGAGGTGGGTAAAACGAGGACCCAGATTGTTGGGAGCAATATGTTGATTTTGTAAACCACTGGTTTACAGTGCTGGAAAGCACTATAAAGCAGTATATAATTCTAAGTGCTATTGCTATTAGGGTTGTGTTTGACCTCTGGGGGCTGGAGTGGGCATGGCCAGCTCAACGTCACTCATGTTGGGGACGCCTCTGGTGGCCCAAGTGCTCTGCCAGAAAAAATGGGTTCCTGAGCTCTGTTTTGTGCTGCCCCGACTGCCTGCAACCCTCTGTCAGCAAAAATGGAGCTTGGGAGGGCCAGTCCTTTGCTGTTTCCAGGGAGGTCCTGTGGACCAGATCTAAGTACCCTGCAGGCCAGATCCAGCCCTCAGGCCTTGAGTTTGATACCCCTGCTTTATAGGAATAATTGTGAAGTTTTTGTTGCTTGTCCAGTAAATGCATGAAAAAGAAAAAAATGTACATACTTTTAAAAAATATTTACATTCAGCTGGAAAACGTACACATCCTCAGAATATCCCGATGGAAGATTTTAAGGTGAAGTTAAATTCATTAAATACAAGATGTGAATATGGAGCACTAGGCTATGGCAGAACTTTCTCACTGATTTACAAGAGAGATAGCTTCTT
Source organism: Myanophis thanlyinensis (assembly GCA_017656035.1). NCBI lineage: Eukaryota > Metazoa > Chordata > Lepidosauria > Squamata > Homalopsidae > Myanophis > Myanophis thanlyinensis. The sequence goes on from JAEANM010001939.1 coordinate 1,429, forward strand.
TTCCATCACAGTCTATGAAATACTCAAAAAAATCTAATTAAAAGACATTTCAACCCGAGTCATTCAAATATGATGAGTAAAGATAGAATACAAAGAATACAGGGTTTATCAGAAATGCTATTGGGTCTTACACATTTTCAGAAAATGGCAAATTCCAATCTTCATACTTTGAAGTCCATATAAATTATAGAATATATTTATATAAACAATGGCAGTTATTTCATCTTGAAGTAGAAGTGACCACATTTGGACACCTTTTTTTTTTTTTTTAATGAAGAAGGGAATGCAGTTTTCTTAATTGAATATTATGCTAGGGCTAAAGGTATTGTTAACAATAAGATGCAAGCTGAGCAGTGAAACTAGCTATGTTGTGAATCAAATCCATCTGAGAAAATACTGTTTTTGATTGTTTAATTTTTACTTACCAGATTAAAGATTACGCAGAGGTGATGTGAACTGAAAGCCATCTATCTTTTTCTCTCACAAGCACAAATATTCTTTTTGGAACTTCTATATGTATTTCTCAACCTCGTTGACTTTAAGATGCTTGGATTTCAAATCCTCAGGTGGGGAATTCTGGGAGTTGAAGTCCAAGCACCTTAAAAGTCCAAAAAGTTTTATACCAGGGCTGTCAAACTCCCGGCTGGCAGCTGCATGCGTCACACGCTGGACACGCCACGCCTGATTTAGCAAAAGGGAAAGTCCTGATACTTCACGACACCACTGTGATGTGAGTTTGACACCCGTTTTATACTACTAAAACTCTTGTTGTCAAGACCTTTAACTGGGCAAAATGGTGTATCGTAGAGTAACAATTTTTGAACTAAGGTACTTCAAATGGGATAATTTACAAAATCTATGATCCATGAAATAAATTTGGAAAAGTTGTGGTTGCTTCAGTGTAACTGGCTGCTGCTATGCTGTTGCTTGGTCATGTAATCTTAATATGTAATTTGTTAAAACAGTTATTTTTCTGTAACAGTTCTTTGCAGTGCTCTGGCATGTACAATCCTCTCAAAAATATATATAGCAAACTTATTTTTGAGATAATTGAAGAACAACAGATAGTGTAATTGTCACGCTTGATATGGAAAGATGTGAATATCACTGCCATAAAACAATCCAGGATCAATTCAGCTTTTCCTGCATAATAGTAATGCTTTGAATTGGGTTGTATATGCAAAGCAATTCCTCTATCAAATTTTTAAAAATCCACAGAGCTCTTTTTGATAGTGAGTTAATGAAAAACATTTTCTTTATTATTATGAACTTCATTCTATGCTACAAGCCTAGCTTCATCAATATAAAATGATTGGATTACATATGACTGTTTGATAGCAAGTGATCAAAAAGGAGAGAGCTAATTCTGGAGAACTGGAAGCCTATTACACATAAAATGCAAATTGGCTTGCTATTTTTTATATAAAAAACACACAAAATGCAGAGGAAAAACACATTTCAAAACAAGTTGTATAATGTTCTTTAATTCTGATTTATTTATAACTAGCTAAATATACTGAAATTTGAACATAAGTATTATTTAATATGCGCAATCAAAGTTTTGCATTTCAGTTGATAGCAAAGAGCACAGAGAAATAGATACATTATTTGCTATTTTAAATATTGAACAACATATGGTTCTCTTGCAGCTTCTTTGGGATAAAATAGCTAACAAAGTATTAGTAGAAGAAAACACCCAACTGAGAATGAGAAATAAGTCAATGGTAACATGCTGTTTCAGAATGGAAGAAAATCCTTATCTTGGTTTTATTGTAAACAAACATGTTCTATTTTTGAATGTTTATTACACATTTTTTAACATATGGCATCGATATGCTAACAATTATTTACCTTACATTTTTCCATTTAAAATGCTTGCATATAGAAGATGTAGCTAGTAATATTTTCATGTAATCGAACAGTTATTAAAGCACTTATATGGTTTCAGAATGTTTACACATTTCAACTGTATTTCTTCTTGCATGAGAATATATTTTATCCAACACGATATACATGAAATTTGGGTTAGAACCTACTCTTGTTGTAATAGAAGTACAGAAGAGGGAGAAATCCGCTCCTCCTAATGATTTTTCTTTATCTGGTGTGTAGCAAGTATTTCAGTTGCTATCTGCTACTGAGGCTTTGTGTACTTCCCACTAGTCCATTCCACCCAGATGTACTCCTGTTTTAAGAATGCACAATAAAGGAGAATATTTGTAGTTCAGGATTGAAATGAGGGGCCATGGTGCTCTCTCAGCTTGCTTGTTTTCTTGTAGACATTTCATTACCCAATGTTCTGTCCTAGGCCTCCCAAGACACAGAAGCAGACTCCACTTTCCACTAAAACCTCTTTATTATAGCTACAGAGGAAGTCTTCTGTTATAAACAAAACCAGGTTTCTCATTACAGTCCTTTATCAGGCTTGGAACAAGGGCAGATAATAACCCACAGTTACACGCTACAGTCACGAAGGCAAAAACAGCTTTCCCAAATCAATTCACACTAAATTGTTCTCTGCAAACTCCCCTCCCCTTCACTTCTGTTTTTAATCCCACTGGGAGGGGCCTATCATTGGCCACCTGTGCTCTTCCTTCTGAGATGGCCCTGATTCCTGAGCTGCTCCCTTCTCTGGGCACCTTTGTGTATGTGCACATTGGGAACAGTCTCCAACTGTTCTGCTTCACTGCTATCTGACCCAGAAGGTAGCTGATGACTGACAAATGTTCCTGGTCCCAGTTCTGTCTCTAAGCACTCATCAGAGCCTTCCCCAGATTCCAGGACAGGCTCATGATGTTCCTCACTGTCTGAGTCTGCCAACAGCTCCACTGGCTGCTGGCAGGCCACAACACCCAACAAGCTAACATCAGTGCTAATCAGACTACCTAGTCACTCCCTTTTTACAGCCCTGTAATCAGGATGCTCAGTTAGGGTAATGAAATGTCTTCAAGAAAACAAGCAATCTCAAAGAGCACCAAGGATCACCTCCCTCTGAGAATGCACAATAACATGTTTGTCATCCCTAAGAAGTGACAGGTAGAAGATTGTTAAAGAGATCCAAGGAGAAACAGCTTGTCTCCTGGAGTTGTGGGTGCTCCATCACTGTAGGTTTTCAAGAAGAGATTGGAGGGCCATTTGTCTGGAATGTATAGGGTCTTTTTCTTGAGCAGAGAGTTGAACTAGAAGACTTCCAAAACCCCCTCCCACCCCATTATTCTATGTTCTAAAGTGAAAACATCTTCTACCTCATTAACGCTAATCCTGATGGCCTGTTTCTTGCTGTGCAGTAAGAGAGCTTGCACACCAGAATCATGGGGAGGAATGGATAATAGGAAACAGTAACAGGTTTCTTTAAAAGGTCCTACTTTACACACCAATCAGACATCCTGTGCTGGCAGCACTTGAAATTACCTATATTTATTGGGCCATCAACTCATTCTTTCTCCAAAGATTTGTGAAACTTTCATTCAGGCTCAGGGAAGCCCAGGAGTGAATGGATTTTGTATTTGGAAAATATTCAGTAGATGCCATTTACTGTCAGATACTATCTGTGGCGACCAAAGGGGGCTATATCTTCTGAGCCTTACCCATCCATCTACGCTGACAGAGCCACATTGTTTTATCTAGCACTGGGTGTATGGATGGTAGAAAACAAGGAAATTTTGAAGTAATTGCTTTTGGTCCTCTGCTTGCGCCTCAAGAATAATACCATTTTGCCAACACCGCAGTGATGCAACAAAAAAATGTCCTATATTTACATGTGAAAGATTAGAATTAATAGATAGGGACTGGAAGTTCATTAACAGAACAACAACAACAAAAATTGTGCTACCAACTGAAAACATCAAATGACAAAAGTGCACCGTGTTTGCACATTTGATTTTTAATGCCTAGTCAGAGATAGCATTTAGGGAGAAGTAGAATTTAGCGAGAACTAAAGTAATAGACCAGCAGATGCTGCCACTATCAAAACTGATTAATTGTTCAGAAATAGCAGTTTAACCCTCTTTTTATATCTTTCTGTAAAAGCATCCCCCCATGATATACAATGCTTTGTTTGTGTGTTATATAGTTAATTACATCTTCTAAAACCAGTTTTAAAAGGAAATGAAATGTGTAATTACCCAATGTTTCCATGGTAACAAAGTTTGTCCATGTGTTAGGGTTTACATGATTACAAAAAGTTTCTTGAATTTCATTCCATTGTTACCGAGAAGAAAAATTAAAACTCAGATTGTCAGAACATGTACAGATTTGTGAAAGAAAAAGAAAAAGTTATGCATCTTGTAAAAGGCAAAGCCAAATCACATCCAGCAAACTAACTGTTATCTATCTGAAGATCTTAACGCGAAAGAGATGGGAAATAAACTAAAAAATTCAGCCAGTTTTATTTAGCCTCTCATTAGTGGTATTAGGTTCCTTTCCCTTCCTCTTCCTTTCCTGCTCCCCTTTCCTTCTTCCTCCCTCCCTCCCTCCTTCTTTTCCCCTCTTTCTTTCCCCTCTTCCTTATTTTTGCTAGAATATACTGGACTCACTGGTACTAATTAGAAAGCAAATCAATAGAATCAAGCAAATAGAAGTTTCCCTTTAACTATTGGTCTGATCTGCTCAGCACACGGGGATCACAGCTAAGGGCAGGCCTCTCTTTGGTTCATAAGGTGTTGTCCTGGAAACCATTCGGATGCAGTCAATAATAGGGCAGATACTGAGACACAGAGTGCAGCCTGTACAACTGTCAGTAACAGTGGGCAGGTGGGCTTCTGGATCAAATTGTATAGCCTGGAAAAGCAGAAATAAACAGCATTGATGTCACTCACAGAAAAGGTCAAAACCAACCCCATTTTTAGCATCTACATTTCCTATAGTTGAGGTGCTTGGAGAAATCTTTGTTTGGTACCGCATTGCAGCTACAGTAACAGTTTCAATCGCTAGGAAAATAACATTTTCTAAAAATATGTGAAATACTGAGGTAAATTGGGCTCTGGTGGAAATCTTTTTTCTTCCTTTCATCCTAATTCTCCTTCTTATGTACTCAGTGCAGTTACAAACAAAATCAAGCTTTGGCACAAGTCAGTCAAGTTTCATAAAAATATGTGTGCCTTTGAAAAGTGAATCCTTCACATACTGATATACCGGCATTATTACAACGCAAAGGTTCCACACTGGTGGGGATAGTGGGAAAAGCCATTCCTCTCCTTTCTTCATTATTGCCACTGTCTTATTTTACATATATGATATATAAAAGCATTTACAGCACTAAGTCAGTCAGTAAGAGATGAGTTTTCTTATGAGAGGGTTGAGCTGGGCAAATATTTTGCACATGTGAGAGCAATGTAATGAGAAAGGCCTGTGCAAACACAGTGCATAAACAGCCTAGAAATGCTTTTCAAGTAGCCATGGGCATCTTGAAGAAGACACAGCTGCTTTAAGAAGCCAAAAAAAAAAAAAAAAGATGTTTTGCTTGTGCTCCTGCACATATTGTAGAATCTCTTTCAAAGGGTTTGTGCAGCCTTTTTTGGGGGACGGGGATGCCTTTCACTCGATGTTAACTCCTAAAACTGCTTGGACACGTTTCTGCATTTTTCTTGGCAAGTTTTCAGAAGTTGTTTGCCATTACTGACTTCCAGTATGACTGGCCCAAGGACACCTAGCTGGCTTTCTGCCTACATAGCTGAAAGTCACAATCTTCTGGTTTCTAGCTATACTAAACTGTGTGGGCTATAAGAGACCCCAAATCTAACTCTGCTTTCTGATATGGGTAATGCTAAACTGGAGTCAATATTACCAACAATGAATTTTCTTGCATAATATACGTATATATTTTCAAAGTGCCTACAGGAACTCTTGCAAGATCTTTAAGGTTCACCTAAAGCCATGCCATGCCAATTTTTGTGGCCTGCTTCTATAAATCCAGAGATTGCAGTTTACTTTTCAAAAGGCTTATTTACTTCACGTATTTGTGTAGGCCGAGGGAACGTTCCCAATGCGGCAGTTTTAATTCTTCTTACGTGGGATTGGAACAGCTCCAGTGGGCTACCTGCCTAATTTGCTCCAGACAGAGGTGAGAGGACAAGTAGCTCATAGATCTTCCTTAAAGATGGAAGCACCAATTTAAATGCTTCCTATGGTAGTTTCCTGCTAAACTAACCATGTTATCACGGACCACATACTGACTCCAGAAACCTGCAGGTAAATCCAGAAACAGCACACACAGTTTGAACAGAAGGCTGGGTATTCAGGCATAACTCTCGTCTCTGGGCAGAGAAAAATTAACAAAATACAAAGCAACCCTCAAAGCAGCCCTTTTAACGAAGAATCCTCAAGGCTCACCATTTGTTGGGTGAAGGATGTAGGAGGTGAATTAATGAGACAGAAGTTACAGTACAAAGAGTACAACTTGAAAAGGACCAGTGGGTCTTCCCTCATGGCTAGTAGCCTGAACACCCCTGTTAATCAACAAATTATTCTTTTCCAGCAATCCCTGGCCACAGCTCAGGGCCTCGGCTGGAAAATGCAACTAATGGCCACACTTTCATGATAGTCCTATTCCATTACTAAAAATAAAACAGCACCAGAACATTATTGCTACTGCAAGCAAACTAAATTATTTCAGCGCTGTCACTATAACATATTATAGTACACTTTTATTAGGCTATGGTAGCTTTGATAGCAGCACTCTCAAAGAAAAACTCAATGCTGGTCTGTGTGTGTGTGTGTGTGTTTTAATCATTGATTCCCAGAGGGTTTTTGTTTTGTTTTGTTTTGTAAATCTTTTTTTTTTAAGTGCGTCAATTATTTTGCATAAATTCTTTTCTTGGCAATGTTTATGTGGACTGAAGGCTCGAGCAGACTTCAGACTGCACGTGAGAGAACATATGCATCTGTCATTCGGGGACAATTGCATAGGTGTGAATTTTAACCCAAGATCCTGCTTGGGTCTGCCTTGCCTTCACCTAACTCCCAGAAGGAAGTCACAACCAATCAGCACGCAGGGTGCGCACCTCCGCACAACGCGCGGTTGAGATTTGGGGGGAGGATCGCATCAGCCCATCTGCAGCTTCCGCATCAACCCCTTTGCAGTGACGACTATGGGCAGTTGCAGGCAACCCTAAATCAGCCTTGTTCTGTTCCATGCCTCTATTTTTCGGTAATATCTAAATCTAAAAATGAACTTTGCCTCCCCCCCGCAAATTAGAATTAAAACTTGACTGCCCATTACAACGCTGAATTCTAGTGCTATTTTTTTTACCTTAAAAATTATTGGTGTGTCTAGTACATTTCTGCTGAATTACTCCTTTCTATCTATGATAAAAGAAATGTTTTCTAAGTGGACACAATTCCTGAGGATTGGCTCTGGGGCCTTGGCAAGTTGCAGTTCTACACCAGGTTGTAAATGCAAGGACATAAACATGAGATGAAATGGGGTAGCGAAGACTTGTTCTGTGGCCATTTATTCCTTATTTTTCACTAAGCATTCTAGACTGAAATAGATTGCTACCCATCCAAATCTTCCTAATGTGATATATTTCTTAAAATATGTGCACCCCTTGTCAAAGCAGGCAGCCTTTATTAGTTTGGCTCTAGACATGATACACTTTAATCAAGTGGAATAGATCAAAGAGAACAATTTGTTAAATGAACAAAATGTGAATGTGGATTCACATTTCTTTATTAGTTCAGATTGGTGTCTGCACCACTCCTCCCAGGCCTTGTTTTTCTCAGCACCGTCTTAGTATATTTGCTTAATTTGGAAGGGGTCATGAATGTATAATTTATCTAAGCTCATAGTGTGTGGACTCCCAGCAGAAGTCTGAAATATTTGAGAACCATTTTTCAATTATCTCTAAGAAACTCATGTTTCATGTATTTCCCAATGACAATACTGCTAGAATAGAATAGAATAGAATAGAATTCTTTATTGGCCAAGTGTGATTGGACACACAAGAAGTTGCAGTCAGTTGTAGGAGACTTGGCTGTTGTTTGTTGTATCTGAGATGGAGGTGATAGTTGACAGTGATTTCCTCTCAAACTTACAGTAAAACATGTACTGCTTGTTCTCTGGAATTTCATCTCCTTTATTATTTTGTGAAGAATCACTTTAAGCTTACAAAATTCTAGGAATTCAGTAATTCCTATTGAAAACAACAAGAATGCGAATTACTGAACTCTAACTTGCCAGATTCAATTGTGTCTTCCAGAAATTTTTGTTGTTACAATGTATCAAGGAGGCAGAATACATTTTTGTGTGAGCAAAACAAACCTTGGAAATTCATTATGTTCAACAACAGTGACATTAAATTGCCTTGTTGAGTGTTTCATTTTATTTCGGTTCATTTGTATGTCGTGACCTGAACCCATCTTGTTTAACTCAATAAATAAAATTAACTTCTTGCATTATTTATTAAATAAAATCTTTGTGTTATTTATCAGGTTTCTAACATAGTTTGCCTCCACACCATCTCTTTTGAGCTTCTTGATAGGCCCATTGGAAATTTTAGTTACTACTAACTAAAATTTACTACTACTGAGTCCAATAATAAATTATAACTTTGAATCTAACATTGGATTCTTTCATATTAAGTTAATTCTTGTTTATCTGTATGTTTGTATTTCTGTATGGGTCTCTAAATTGTATGCACACATATGTGCTGTGTGAAAATTATATGTTACATAATGAATCAGTATATTATATATTAAACTGGAGTTATTCTATCATCAGTTAGGGTTGAAAGAGATTTCTTAGATCCCAATACTAGATCACTACTAGTATAAACATGGATATAGCTTCCTGCTTTACTATTGATTCGGATGTGGTCACTGAAACAATTAAATCTAATTGAGTTTTATGTATTTAAACAGATTCCCCTGATGAAATATTTTTTTTCCCTCCAACATGATCTGGAAATATTTTGTCTTCAATAGCATTCTGCAGCATGTAATGTCAGGAGAAACATGGCAGCTTAGCAATAGATGATATGCAGCAAGAAAAATGAAGGGGAGAGGAAGAGAAAGAGAAAGAAAGAGAGAGAGAGAGACCAGAAAGTGCACTGTGTATCTCAAGTCTCCAAGAAACGTGCTTTATTGACAACCTCTGCGAATAGATCAGACATGGTTCCTGCAGTCTATACCTGGGAGTGTGCCAATGTTAATTTCCAGTATCTTGTAAATCTACTTTTCCCATCTGCCCGTCAAGAGATGGTGAAATCCTTCTGCCTCAGCAGCAGAAAGACAACTCACAGTGCCTTTTTTGCTAATTACAGCTGTGTTCTTACCTGGTAGCCAGAATCATTACAGGTCATGTAGCATTTGCCACAGTTGATACACATTTCCTCATCAATCAGAGCCACAACTTGTTCGGTACTACTGAGCTCTCCATATGTTCCAATATACTGCAGTGCTTTTCCAATTACATCCTTGGGGGAGGGGAGAGGAGAAAGAGACAGGAAGCAAAAGAAAAAAGAGGAAAATGTTACTGAAATATCCAAGGTTCTTTCATGCCAAAGAGGAGCCCTTGGGATGGTTCCTTGGGATGTTGTTTTTCAGTGCTATGTCAATGCTGGGAATGAGGGCTCAGCTCAAAAGCATTTCATACCCAGGACCCTTCAAAGTATGGCTTGTAAGTATTGATATATAAGCAATTCAAATATCAGTAGAGCTGCTAAAAAACAGACCAACAAACAATCCAACAAACAAACTCAACAACCAAGCCACACAGTAAAAAAGAATCATAAATGTACACATACGCTAATTATTCTCAGTGACTATTGTTTGGTGCAACAGGAAGAAAAAAATAGGAAAGAAGAAGAAGAGATGTGTTGTGACACACACACACACACACACTCAGTGTGCCTATCCACGGCTACTGTTCATTAGCACACCTCTGAGAATTCATTATGAGACAAGGAAAAGGCTGCATTAAACAACAGGGAACAAAAATGCAGCCATTGGAAAGAATATGCAAATGGCTTGATAAACTAACACATATTATTGCAATCATCATTTGTTTTTTTTTAAATCGGTTGACCCATTTGTGGAGTCCCTGTTTCAAGAGGGCAGGCTGCACTTCAGTGCTGGAAAAATTATTTACTAATTGTAGAACGGGTCCAAGAATCTGTTTAGCAGAATTTTTTTTTTTAAAAAAAAATAGGTTATCTATTAGTTCTTAAAGGATAAATCTTTAAAAGATTGGGATAATTAGTTAGTCACCAACTTGCTCAAGCGGAGTGGTATCTGCCTTATTTTTCACAGGTAATCAGACACAGTGAGGCTATGTTAGGGAAAGAGATGTAGTTAAGGGCTAAAGCACATATTTGTATGGAGGTGGTCTTGAGTTCAGCACCACATAGGATTGTGTTGCCACTTTCTGAAACACAAGAAGAAGCACTAGAGTCCTTTGAAAGAGCAAGTGGGGCTATCATTTTGGACATCTGTTGCATGCCAGTTTTTCCCCATTTTTTTGTAATTCCCACCCATGTTCAAATGCCTCTTTTAAATATGAAGTTCAGAGATAGGAAGAAAGAATTTGAATATGAATATCTACCAATGTCACTATCAGGGTAGAGGGTCTACCTATACTAAATCCAAATTTACTCTTAGAGAAATCCATTGAAGATCATGCTAGCAATGATTTGTCCCCTGGATTACAGTGAATTTACTTTAGATTCAAATTAGTTTAGATTCAAATCCTTGGAATCAATGGCTCTTTGATACCATGTTATTATTATGCACAGAACCTCTACCTTGATAGTGACACTGATAGATATTCAAATTCAAATTGCAAAATACAGATTCTCCATCCTTGCTTCCACAAATAAATTATTTGCTCCAATTAATTTGGGCTCCTACTCTAAATCTGAAATTCTATGGGAAAAATATAATCCAGTATAAAATGAATCGGGCAATTCCGTTTTGGATACTTTAATCAGAACATTTCTCATACAGCGTATCATGAGTTGGAGAAGTATTTTGAAAACATTTACTATCTAGATGATGGTGTCTCATACAAAACAAGAATGCACAAAGACATTTTAACACACTATAGTTTTGTATTATTGTATGTCTAGTGCCTGGAAATAAACCCCCATAATTGAGTAGAATCTCAGTTAGATTGGTATAGAAGAACTATAGTTTAAAGAAACATGGAATCTGACATTTTACAATAAACTGATTTGAAAACTGGGATTGGGTGGAGAAATGGATTCAAGTTTACAGTGTGCTGATATTTTATCTTAGCCTAAAAGTCATAAGTGGATTGAAATATTAACTAGACTTGAAGGTTCTATGAAAAGTATAATGCATTCACAAGAGCATATGGAGACTACCGATACAATCTGTAATGTCTGCAATTGAGGTAAACAAACTTCTCTGCCACACTCCAAACTTTATGAAAGTTCCTTGAACTAATGCAATGAATGGAAAACACAAATCATCATGTTTTCTGTTTTCTCCACATTGTATCTGCTATAACACATCATACTAGATTTGGTTTATGTGAAGATAAAGTAACATTTCTCCAAAGTGCATGTGCCAATGGAATAATAAAATATCTTACTATACTACAAACAGAGCTATATATGGAACAGCAAATAGTGTTCTTTAATATGTTGATGAGCACCCCACTTTACTATTAACATGCTTTAAGGTCTGTTTTCAGAGGGAAAATAAAGTCAGACATTTTTAAATCTTGTGGAAGCCAGGGCACCCAATACATCAGTGTTTCTCAACCTTGGCGACTTTAAGATGTTTGGACTTCAACTCCCAGAATTCTGCAATAGATCCTTAAATTCTTATGGATGTCAGTAGAGAGAAATGCACTTAAGGGCTTTCTTCTGGTCACTGGCCATAGTGTATCATGCAATCACTTTTTCAAAAAAAGTGGTAAAAAGATAACTTTTGAGAAACTGGGTCAGCAATTTTCTTTTCATTTAGGTGTCAGGAGTTGGTACCTAGGGTTTTTCAGAGGTTTTAGTCAGAAATTCCTACTATCCTTTGCTACTATTAGGTTGGATGGAGTTGATGCACACTGAGGTCCTAAACAACGTAGTCTGGTCAGGAGGCACCAGACTATATTCATTTGTTTTTGTAATTTGGTCTGCTGCAGTAGTTGTTGTCACCCGCCATCTTTGTTGGATGGCAGCCACTACTCCCATCTACCATCATTGTTGAACAAGAGGTATATAGTTTTTATTCTATGCATTATTTATTCCCACAATTTCTGATACTTTATTAAATGCTTTGTTTGCTTTTACAGCTTTGTTTGGCTTTAAAGGGTTTGATGAGATTTTCTTTGTACGGAAAATAGCAGATAAACAAATTTAGGTAGCTATAATAACAACAAAAGGAACAGAAAATGCTTTGTAGGTGCACTCTTTTATGGCCTTCTGATCCTCCTCAGAGCATTCTTCTTGGATTAGTAAAGAAGCTCTAGGAATAAAATAGCATATGCATTGAAATTAATTTGCTGCATCTCTTTTTCTTTCTGTCTCCTAAAATATGTCTTTTGGAGCGTCGGCTAAAAAGCAGATATTGGAAGATGGCACTGTGGAACTTCGTATTTGCCTTATCTTGTTTTCCTCTGGATTACAGTGGTTGAATTTACAAGCATAATGATATTTTTCCTAATTGCCAACTCACTATGAGGGTAATCCAGTTCTGCTGATAGTCAAGCTGTGTTCTTTCTGACTGGTGCATTATTTCAGTAATGAGAATTCCACCAGCCAAATCTTGCCCTTAATTAGACCTCTGTTATGCTATTGCTTCCTAATTCTGCCCTTGGTGACATCTGTGTGGCTCAGCTTTTGTCAGTAGGGCTACCAGGTGTGTGAACAAAACCAAAGCCAGTTGATAATTTTGATGGTAATGATTTAATTCCATAATCAAAACAGTTTAGCTGCTTGGAAAACAGAAGCAGAACAGAAAATAGAATTCCAATAGATTTTTAATTTGTCAGTGCTCTACAAATTGCGGTGGTGGTTTATGGTGGTTGATTCAAACCATGGAATGAAATCATTTTATCTCAGCCATTGTTATCATGCTGAACACTGTCCAATTCTCAAGATGAAGACAAACTATTTATTAAGATAGACACAAGATTCACCTCAATCCTCTCTGCCTTTCATAAGAGCCTCAAAATCTGACATTGCTAAGTGGCCTGATGCCCTAATTGGCCATTCCATGTTGGAGATGATTAGTGGATTAAGTAGAATCCACCCCAAGCATTCTGGTTTTAACTTACCATATTTTTCTATAATATGTGTGACTATAAGACACACTGGACTATAAGACGCACCTGGATTTAGAAGAGGAAAATAAGGAAAATGTCCACATGTCCTGTTTTTGTTCTTCCTGGCCCCCAGAAGCACTTTGCAAGCCAAAAATGGGCCTGTTTTTGCCCAAAACAGGTCTGCAAAGTGCTTCTGGGGGCCAGGGAGGGTGAAAATAAGATGTATGGAGGGTTCAGAAGGCCACAAATGGGCCCGTATTCTGTCTATAAAATGCACAGACATTTCCACTTACTTTTTTGGGGTGGGGGAAGTGCATCTTATAGTCTGAAAAATACGGTATTTAATTTCTGTTTATTTAATTTTTAATGTTTATATTTAGAGGAGGTGTACATTTCTATGGTGTACGTATGCCACCCAGGATTGCTTTAAATGAGATAGGCAGCATATGAAAGAAAGAAAGAAAGAAAGATCTTAGGAGAGGAAAATGGGAAGGGAAATGACAGCAGACTGATCTGATTGATCTAAACTCAAATTTCTTAGGTAAATAAAATATCAGAAAGGTAATCCAATTCTACCATATTTGTTGGAAAATTTCAAGTTTCCTATCTGAAGCATACTCCCGAATATAAATGTTTAATTGAAACTCATATATTTTAAGGCACTAAATATGGGCCTTGTCTGTATTGTTTCCAAGTCTTATCTCATAATCCAAGGATTCCCATGTTAACAGGATAAACTAAGAATAAAGATTGAATTTGAACGAAGTGGTGTAACGAGAACAACCTGAAAAATTTCTGGCAAATTTTGCTCCCCATTTTTCGGAGCTATTGTCAAATTCTTCCTCTACAGAGGATATTACCTTGAAGTACACCAAAGTCCTTTAAAAGTGAGAAAGAAAAAAAGAGAGAGAGAAAGGAATTGCTGTTGGTTCTATCAGCTGAAAATGGGTGAGGACTAGGGGATGGGCTGGCTGTTAATAATTTAAGCTTATGTAGATTTATATCACATGCTAGTTGTAGATCTTCCCAATCTACGCCTTGCAGGCCTCCAAGAAAATGTATTGTGAATTAACAGTGAACCAGATGTTTGGTTTGAAAGATATCTGTGTTGAAACAGGGAGAGGAAAAAAGAGATGTTCATCATAATATCAAAGTGGGAAGAGGAGATCTTACGGGATGAGCGATGATACTTGTTTGTGTTCTTTTAACTTCCACAGCTTACAACTGCAGCCAAATTAGCTAGCAACATCATTTAGCATCATTCCAGGAATATTTTTGTGAGTAAAATACCACTCCTATTGGGATTTCTCATCCGCCCCCTCAACAACAAATGGCTCTAGAATAGACGGTCCTCCCTCAATGTCTTTTTTTTTTTTAATTTCACCTTGTAATTGCCAAAATGACCCACAGACTTTTGCATAGTGCAAGAGATAATGTAACCAAATGTTGCAGGAAGCTCTCATATCCCAGAGGTATATTATACATATTAGAAAATATGAAATTTACCAACAACCCGAGAAGGATGCTATGAGGACAGAAAGAAGAATCTGATTGTAAAGCCTTTTAGAAATTAGAAAGATTCCATAAGCAAAAAAAGTCTAAAGGAAATAAGTGAAGTAGCCCCAAGATATTAACTTTTAAATGCAGAGTTAAAATTCAATTCCCAGACAAGACCTCCTCCCCCATTCCCCCATTATTCTGATGTGGTTTACTAGCAAGGTTATTGTCTTGTTTTGTGACATTGTCAAATACTGTGAACCCAGGAGACCAGAGCATAAATTAAGAGGAGTCCTTTTATCCAGGCTACAACAGGATCCTTGTATTATATCTCCCAAAAGACATACTCAAAGGGAGCACACATGTGCCTGAAAAGTCGCATTGTTCATTTTAAAATGAAAAGAGCTATTTTGGTGTGTAGCACAATATCTGGGAAAATGAAAGATTTGCAGATTAGATGTGTCAGGCAGTTATTAATCAACAGCAATACAGAAATGGGTGAAGGCAAATTAGAAAAAAAAAGAGGGGAGGGGATAAATGCCTGACTGTAAGAAAGATGGATGGCACCTAAGTTACCACAGAAGAGGAAAAAGGGGGCCCGATTTTTCTGAAGAATAACATACTTTGTGAAAAAGCCAAATAGATTTTGACACCTTTGAGAACACAGAGTTACATTAAAGCCATACAATGAAGTCAAATAATAAAAATAAAAAGTTCTTTTTTAATGCCCTCATCTATCTGGAAAGCACTATGTTGGAAAGGATGGTATAATGATGATGATGAAGAAGAAGAAGAAACAAGTACAAAAGACATTTCATAGGAAAAATGCAAAGCTATAAAACATCCATAATGCTAACTTAATGTCGTGATTAGAAAACAATAAAACATGATAATTAATGCAAAAAATAAATTATGAAAATTGCATTGAAACAAAATGACAGGATCCAAAATCTCTACCACCCACCCACCCCCATTACCTCTGTCTCTCTCTCTCTCACTTTCTGTTTCTCTCTCCCTCTTTTTCTGTCTTCCCCCCTCCAGTAATGGAACTCAACTTAAGAAGATCAATATGGAAGCCAGTAAAGTCTTCCTTCTGTGTATCAGGATTCTAACTCCTCAATTCAACATGTATCCAAAATTGGATTGAACTATATATACAGTGTATTCAACATAATTATTTTTAAAGAAGAGTATATATGAGACCATGAAAATACCCGTTCTAAAGTGGAATCACATATTATCATTGTCAGCATCATCATCTGGATTTAATGTAGTTTGTCACTTCAGTGGAGGCTAGGCAGTTGACAGAATATAATACTAAGTTAAAACAATTGAAAATATAAACAAAACCAAACAGGATTAAACTCAGGATTAAAAACAGCCAATAAAACAAAGCAGGACAAGAACCTCCTCCACTTTCCCAACACAGGTCTGGAACCCAAAACACAGGAGAGGGGGTACCATCCATATCTCTGGAGGGATGTTTTTCCAGAAAGTGCAGCTGTGACTGATTCTGATAAGAATGTGGAAAGAGATAATGTCTGAGATAGAAAAAGACAGATGGAGAAGTACAATAATTTAAATTATACTACAGCAGTGGTGGAATTCAATTTTTTTTACTACAGGTTCTGTGGGTGTGGCTTGGTGGGCGTGGCTTGGTGGGTCATGTGACTGAGTGGGCAGTTTCTGTAAGCAGGGCAATAAAGATTAGGCTAGAAACAACAACAAAATGTTTTTTCCTGCCTTCCTTACAGGATTAACCCTGTAAAGTGGAAAAAAACAAAATTAGATTTTTTTCTAACAACTGGTTCTCCAAACTGATTAGAAAATTTACTACTGGTTCTAGCGAATAGGCTAGAACAGGTAGTATTTCATCTCTGTACTACAGGCATGTAAGTATTATTATGTTAGGTGACAATTGATGATGTGTTCTAATCCAAAGGAAGACAAATACTAGCTTTATAGCTATATACAAATACTATACTTGTTTGTTTATGAGAAAATAAGTTTTAATCATGAGAGACAGTAGCAAACTAAGGCTAGAATCAATTATCTACAGTATCTATGAATTACTACGGGTAGAAACCTTGTTTCTCTTGATCTATGTTCTGCTTGTTCCCTGCTCTAGTCCAATGATGATGAAAATATATGATAGATATGTGATGGAACAACTGACTAAATGTTTTATCCCACCAGTCCCTTCCAAAATTCTCAGCTGCTTTATGCAAACAAGAACCTGACCACATGTCTTGACATTTCTGTTGGGTAAAACTTTGCATTCGTTTCAGAGTCTGTAGACATACTTTCCTTTCTGATGAGTAACTCATGTTTACTGCCTCCAATGTCCAAGTTGATCAAAACTTTGAATACTTCTTCTCTTCCTTTTTTTCTGATCCAACTACGGGATAGCTAGAATTCACTTCACACAGCAGTCACACACAATATTCGGAGTGAAGGGTCCTTGGTGCTTCTCTAAGCTTGATTATTTTCTTGCAGACATTTCATTACCCAAACATCATCAGTGTTAGTAAGGAGTCGAGTTTGCTCTCAGTTTATATTCTTGTGGAGGTGCTCTTGGAGGCTCCTTGGTTGAGCTGTTTACTTTTAGCTTGTTTGGCAGTTCCTTGATTGGGTTATAGTTTACTTGATTGTTGATCTGATGTTAATCTTGGTATTAATCTATGCTCATCTGGGCATTGATTGCTTATGGGCAGGTTTTGGTCTTTTTGTTTCCTGTTTGGATTGTTGATTGCCTCTTTTGCACAGTATGTAGATGTTGTTTATGACTAGATGTCTATTGATGACTAATTTGTCAGAGCGTCAGGCTTCTAGAAATTCCCTAGCATTTTTTAAAATTCAAAATACTTTGTGTAGAACAAAATAAAACTTTTTATGATTATCCATGACCACATTTCTTTTCATATCCTAAAATGAATTCGATTTGGACAAAGATAAAAGAAACAAAACATAGGATGCAGAGGTGAAACGAAGTTGAGGCTGAAGCAACTGTAGGAATGGACTGACCTAGATTTGAAGGGGCACATAATACTGTACTGCTAAAATGAACAGAGTTGGTCATATGATTCACCAATAAACAAGTCATCCTTACATAGAGTCTGGCAGAGGGAAGGAATCAAAGAACATTTTGGTGGATTGAATGACAACATTATTAAACTGGCAAAGCAAGTTATACTGATCCTCAAGAGGGTTAAATAAAGTTATAAGACAAACAGCTTGGAAAACACAAAGGGGTGCGCAAAGAAATAAATAACTTGTATGGGGAAATGGAGAAGAAAAATATAAATAGGAGCTTATGAAACTAAGAAAACCAAAGTACACTCTAGATGTCATGAGAAATCAGATAATAAGGTAATAATATGAAGCGTGGTGACAAAGAACACTTCAGTGGAGAGTTTAATGTTGTCTAAGTGTTTATTGTTCACCAGTAGGGAATATAGAAAAAAGTGAAAAAGCACTTGCAGCTGTTTAAGAAGAATGTTCCAGTGTCTGTCACCCCACAGCAACTTCCCAGTAATTCTGAGGTGCGTATTTAGGAGAAATAAAACATCATCTCAGTACTCAGAATTTTTTGGAGATAGTGTAAAGAAAAGAAAAAAAATGCTTGGGTTGATCAATGGAAATATTACTTGCCTGAAACACAAATTAATCTTGTTCACATCTTAAAAGAATGTAGGTTTCTATTGGTATTTTGAAGTCTCACTGAATGGGTGGCCATGTCTGAAGGCAGACCAGGATCAAGTTTGTACCCCCTTCAGTATGGGAGAGCATTGCAGGGGTGTATTTTTCCAGAACACCGTGATAGTGGAACTGGCACAAGTCCCTTCTTCCCTCCCTGTGCACACCTTGTACAAAAGAGATGACAGAAAGACCATATGATGTTGGCAATTAATTGTACAGCAACTGCAGATTGCCTCCGTCTGTCTCTCTGAGAGAGAGACAGAGAGACAGAGACCGAGAAAGACTGAGAGAGACAGAGATGTGCAGTATAAAAGCCTGACTACTGGTTCCTTAGCAGTAGTACAAACCCCTCCCCTTGGTAATCTTCCTTAGGCAAGATGCTTTAGTCCATCCCATAAGTCAATCTTAACAGTGAATCTGATCTTGATCCCTTTTAGTCACATTCAATCCTTCTATCAGTTTCCTAATGTCAATAGAAACCTGTCCAGCTTGATTTTGCTTGCTTATCTAGGTAGCTTGTAACTTCGACTAGCTCCATTTCATATCTGAAAACTGATAATCCTCCACTTATGAAAGAGATTGCATTTGGCAAAACAACAGCCATGATGGGCCCCAAAGAATGATATTAAAGGCAACAAAGAAATGTAGTTTATTTAAGAAAAAATAAAATCAAGAGGATATTTTGGAATGTTTGTAACTTATTCCATGAGTGAAGCAATCTGCACATTGACAGAATTAATAGCTGCATATGAATCAATCTGCACATTTTCCATGTGTTTGCCTAGAAGATAGAATATAAAGTCAAACAAAATTCATTCTTAAAAAGTACAGTATGTTCTGTAAAATGCTTTTTCTAAACATGCATTTTATTCAATGCAACAAGGATTTTTTTTCTTTTTTAGGAGGCAATGACATTTGTAAATATTGACTTCCTGAAGCATCTCTAACAGATATACTAATACTAATAATAATACACAAACTGAGTACAAAAAAGGGCATGGCAAATTGGAACAATAATGCATTGGAATATCTGCAAGAGATACCATTTGCTTGCAAGCAAGAACTGGTGGGACCACAATATAGATAAAGTAGAAGAAAATGAAGAAGTTGAAGTGCTCTGGGACTTTAGAATACAAGCAGACAAGCACCTGCCACATGACACCCTGGACTTAACAATTATCGATAAGAAAAGCAATGAAGTCTGGAAAGTGAATTTTGTAATACCTGGAGGCAATAGAAGATAAGAGAAAGAACTGGAAAAAAATCACAAAATGCAAAGATCTGCAAATAGAAGTAGAACAACCATGGCAAAAGAAAACAAAGGTACTATCAACAATAATTAGGTAACTTGGGTGCAATCCCAAAACATCTAGAGGACCATGCTTACATCATCAGCATTGACAAAATCACCAGTCAATTGCAAAAGGTAGCCTTGCTTGGAACAGCTTACATCCACTGACGGTATCTTTAACACATCAAATAACACCTCCCTACCCCAGACTCTTGGGAAGGACTTGATAGGCAGCTAAAAATACAGTTTAGACATTTGGCTCTCTGAGCAACCAACAACAACAATAGTAATTGTAAACATTTTCTTTGCACTCCATTATATTAGGAACAATTTTGGGCTGGTATTTTTAAGTGGAATTTTCCAGTATTATTCAGGTAGATTCTTTGCAACTGAAGGCAGTTTATGTAATGTATTTATTGCATTTATAAATTTCTCCCTTACCTATCAGGTGCCTAGGGCTATGTACAATAAAAACAATTAAAGCTCACCATAAATCCAAGCAGCAAGGGAGCCAAAATCATTTAATATGCCTTCAAAACAACATTAACATAAGATCTTCTATAGTTCTGGCTTACCCCACAATATTAAAAAGTAAGTTTGGATTGACTTCATTTTTGTCCTGAAGGGAGCACTACAATCAGGATGCTGCTAATAAAAAGGCCCGATTTTAAATAGCCATCAATCTAGCTCTCAAGCTGCTGGGGCACAAGTAGGACAGAGAGTGGGAAAAATTTCACCGGGCAATATATAACATATGCATAAAGAACAATTTCTCTTTTGACTCCAAGGCCCAGTTCAACATATTTTTGAAATTATTTGTAGTGCACCATGACCTAAAGTTTTTAGAATGATTATAAAGGGAATAGAAAATAAAGTAGCCAAGTACACCAATATCTTTAAATACATTACTAGCGTTTCTAATGATTCCAGATGTGGCATTATAAATAACTCTTTGGTGATTCCATCTTTGGAAAATTGGTCACTAAAGTGGCAAAACAATATTGATATAGGAGGATTGATTCCTTTTTAAAAAAATCCTGGAGCACTAAAATCAGCATTTGTGTAATTTTGACCACCACACTTGCAAAATATATTAAAGAGCTGGAAGGGCAACCAAGATATAGAAACTGCCCTATAAGAAACATTATCATGGCCAGGATTTTTTAGCCTGAAGATCATATTCGTATATCAAAAGTACATAATAGGAAAAATGTTTACAGAAGGAATCTAAAGTGGCAACTAAAATGGTGAAGACAATTGTGAACTATACTATACATACAAGGAAGGAAATTAGAGTAAGTGGGTGATTTTCATGGATTTTGGTATAATGTTTACAAAACATTTGTTAAGAAATAGAAAAAAGGACTGTGGAAAGAATGCTGTCCTATCCATTATGACATATGGAAGTAAGTGTTGGTACAACCGAAGGGAAAAAAAATAAGCTGAACACAATAGAAATGGGCTACTTAAGAAGTAATAAAACAAGAAGAGAGAGGGTTTAGAATGATGAATGTGGATTGAATACCAAAGTGAGTGATCAATATGAAAGAAAAACATTGAAATACTTTGGTTATGCAGAGAGAATGAATGAAAATTGCACTTTAAACAAATTTCTGAAGGAAAGAGTGAATGGGCTAGGGCAGGGGTGGGCAATTATGGCTGGCTCAGGAATTCTGGGAGTTGAAGTCCACGACTCATGAAAGAACCGTAATTGCCCACCCCTGGGCTAGGGGAAAGGGCAAGGGCAAGAAATAGAACCCACCAGGAAAAAATGGTTTTGGATGAAATTTGTGGAAACCTCAAAAATGGAGAACCAAGAAGCCTAAAGAACAAAAGGCAACATAAGACTCAGTGTGGGGATGTGAAAACAAAGATACTTTTGGTGTTTTGTCTCTTACAGTATTAGTGCTTGTTGTCACTCACTAAAACCATATAGTTTGAAACTTGGGACTGATAAAAGGATGTGTTTTGATTGTTAAACTGTGAAATTTGCTACAATTAGATGTGATGACAGATGATTTAAAATCAGGACAGAAAACCAATTCGAGGTAATGGCTAAAGGCATCATTCTTGAAACTGGAATACCATGAGTTAGTCCTGCCTTAAGAGAGCCTGTATAGTGGTTAAGGCTACAACAAAACTACAAATTGGAAGATTGTGAGTTCTAGATTTGTTTTCGGCATGAAGTCAGCTGTTCTTGGACAGTTCGCTTCCAAAATCTGGCCAAGGAAACTTCTGGGATTAATGCAGGCAGTTGCCACTGACTTAAAGGTACACACAGAGAGACCCACAGGACTCCTATACTGGGGACAAAGTCACTTGAGTAATTTTGGATCTCTCCCTCTCTCTGAACCCTAGGAAGAAGATAATGGCAAATCATTTCTGAAAATATTGCCAAGAAACTTGCAGGGTTCAGGCAATTACCAACTCAGGGCTGACTTGAAGGCACAGAAATAAAGCTGAGCCAGACACATTAAGGGTCTATGACTAATTTTTAGTTTTGGTGGCTCTATTCTCTTTTTCGCCTTATGAAAATTAAATTCCAGCTGCCGAGACCCCAAAATGGAAAAGGACTATCATCTTCTTGTTCATATTTATCAGCGTCTTGGATGTTTCTGGTCAGAAATGTAGACTAGGTTAAGTTGTTGGCCTCATTCAATGGGACTTGTCTTACATTTTTAAAAAATGCTACTGTAAAAATTCAGGTTCAGGATCACTTCATACAGATAGTTTATAAAATAATTAGATTTTAAAATAATTCTTCACAAGGAACAAGCTTAATCAATAGGTATTACAGTAATTTTTCTATCCATCCTGGCTCAAATTTTAAGTGATGATGGGTAACAGAAAGCGTATTTATTCAGAAGAATATTGAGCATTGTAAAAATCAGTGTGCTGTAATAGTTAATGCATCACATTAGGACTGGGAAGAACAGTGTTCAAATTTACCCTTAAAAATGGGCCATTTTCTCTCAATCTAATCTACTTTACAGGACTTGTGGTGTATGGATAAAATAAAAGCAAGTGCAAATAATCCACTTGGAACTCCTGAAGGAGAGATGGAATATAAATACAAAAGACTGTTGGAATGCTGGTGTTTTGAAACTATTTTCCTTGATGTTTCATGGATTTCTTTTATTTTGGTTGTTATTTTATTGGGCTGATACTTGATTACAAATCAGCTCTTACTCTTTTAAAATTATTACTTTTTTAAAATTTGTAATCTGTTTTCCCTCCTTTTAATTATTATTTCAGGAGGCTATCTTTGCTCTGTTCAAACTTTTGCTTACACGTTCATCTAATTGTTCAATTCTTTTTATAGCAAAAATGCCAGATATAAACCTAGTTGATATTCTCTCTCTCCCCCACTCCCCCTCTCTCTGCATTTGTCTTTATCTGCTCTTTCACTTCTCCTCAATATCGTTTCTCAATTCTCAGTTTCATCTGCCATGGCAAAGTTAGCCCTCAGTGAAACTGCGGGTGTTTTTCTCCCTGATGATTCCATCAATATTTTTCCTGCAAGGAAAATAAAACTGTAAAACCCCTAAGGTGACAATGTCTTTGAAAGCACCAAGCCCTCTCAAAATAAATAAGGAACAATATTTGTTTGGTGTTTTCATGTGCAAAGAATGTTTTCGTGTACACAGGGAAAAGACAGGAAGATTCAATGGTATCAGAAAACTATTGCTTGGAATAGCAATATTATGTAAATCACTAGCAGCTGAGAGAGGAAGTATAACGATACACAACCAGACATTGGTCATATGTCACTACTCCTTTTACAACACTGTGAAATGTATAAGGGGAAAATGTCAAGGATCACACAACATGAAAAACCCAAGACTCACTTTCACAGGTCATCTTCTGTTCCATCTGAGGCCAACACACAATGCTTGTATAAATTAATCTACCTTCCTTGGAAATAGAAAGCCACACTACAGAGATATAATTCAGCATAACTTTGATTTTGGTATTTTTACTGCATGTTAGGTATAGATAGCTTAATAGAAATATC
The DNA here is from genome assembly GCA_017656035.1 of Myanophis thanlyinensis. Classification (NCBI taxonomy): domain Eukaryota; kingdom Metazoa; phylum Chordata; class Lepidosauria; order Squamata; family Homalopsidae; genus Myanophis; species Myanophis thanlyinensis. The sequence goes on from JAEANM010001939.1 coordinate 25,150, forward strand.
AATTTCTGGTTATCTAAATAGTGGCCTAAACTACAGAAACAATGGATTTTTAGTAACTTTACTCAAGTAGTCCTCAACTTAGGGCCAGAATTGGGACCTGAATTTTAACTGCTAGTAAAGTGGTTGTTAAAATGTTCAATTTTAATTTTTTTTGCCACAGTTCTTAAATGAATCACTGCAGTCATTAAGCAAATTCAGGTTCCCCCCCCCCCATTTATTCTGCCTGTTGGAAGCCAGTTGGGAAGGTTCACATGTGGCAATCACATGATCCTGCGACATTGCAACCGTTGTAAATATGAGGCAGTTGCCAAGTACCTGAATTCTGATCATATGATTGTTTGGGTGTGTGTGTGTGATGGGTTGTTAAGTCTGAAGACCAGTCATAAATCACTGTTTTTTCAGCTCTGCTGTAACTTTGCACAGTCACTAAATAAATGGATCTAAGTCGAGGATTACATATGTAAGATTATTGATACGCTAGCCACACACTCACAGAATGAAATACAATCATAAATGCAAAAAAAAAAAAAAAAAGTTGCTTTGAGAAGGCTGTTCTTCCTTTATGAGAAACTTCATTTATTCTTACCTTCACGGACTGGATGGGCTTCTTCGGAGCAAAACACTTTCTCTCAAGCTGGGAAGGGAGGCTGCTCTGTCCCTTTAGTTTCAGTTTATTTTCAGCTATTATCTTCTTTCGTTGCTCAAGGTAGGGTCCAAAGCTGGGAAGTTTCTATAAGAAATAGGAGGTATGAAATTAGCGACACAGTGTACTCTTCTGCAAACAAAGCGGCGAGCCCTTCCCAGGCATTCATTCATTC
>JAEANM010001940.1:8093-25964 GCA_017656035.1 Myanophis thanlyinensis
AGAATCCCTCTCTAAAGGAGATGGGTAGTTAAGAAGTATTAAAAATAAATTTAAAAAATTGTAAAATTAATAAAATCAAAACCCTTTAAGAAAACCCAGTGATTCTTGGATGAGACCAGGAATACTGATAGAACAGCCAACTTTTCTCATATTGATAGCTTTTCGCACTAGCAAGAAGGGGAGGACATATATTGTCTGCAAGAATGTTACACTACATTCTTACCTGCACACTTCATGGTCAAACACATTAAATGTGACAAGAACAGTTGTCTTATCAGCCTTAAGTCATTTGTAATGGCCTTGCAGGGAAGGAATGTCTGTGATATATTGTGTATTTATGACAGGAACCCAGAAAATGTTTTGTACCTGTGCAAAATAGTCACTGTGCCTTCAAAATAAATAGAATGCTTGAGATCAGGAGGAAAAACAACCTTGTGAAGAGGTAGAAGAAAAATGTAAAGTTTGTTCAGGCAGGTCATGTTATGAACATATGTCCAATTCCCTCATTAATGAGGATCATTGGCAATTTACATATGAGAAGGAGACCTTGCAGAACAATCCATATGTGAAGAATTTGGTCCCATTTAATAACTATGAATGTTAAGCCCTCTGAGCTTACATCCCAGCTCGTCTCTTTCTTGGGTCCTCAGTTGAGGGGAGATTGTCCTCCAATATGAAATAGTGTTTCTCATAGCAAGATCTCCTTGCTGGAAAGATTGATCACCACTTGCAGTTCCCATAACTTCAAAAACATCTATGCCCAAAGTCAAAGTCTACATCAATCTTCATACACCTGCTGTGGTTACCATATTCTAAAAGGCAACTCCAAAGCATTAAGAACTGGTGATTTCCTCATATCTTTCCAATGTCCTATCATCAGAATCAAACTACAATGCATATTTTAGCATCCTTAATTGTCAGCAGTAAGAAATAACACAATGTATGCCATGTATCTATTAGAATTAACAAGTGGCTTAAATGCAAGGAAAGGTGTGTGGATGGGTTTATGAAAGTTAATGAATTTCGGAATTTAAAGAAGCCCTGTAAAATGATAGCTTTAACCATCTTTTGTGCATAAGAAACAAGTTCATAGCTTCTCTAGCAAAATTCTACCCTGCCCTCCTCTAGTGAAAAAGTTTTGGCTGAACTCTGTAACTCTGTAATCTATAATGAGTTTTTTCAACTTTTTATTTTTTCTAAAATAATCGCTTCTCAGAAGCTAACTAGGAAGGTATGCTGCAACCATTATAAATACATGCTAGTTGCCAAGCACCCAAATTTGGGTGACCAGGGGGATGCTATGATGGTTGTAAGTAAGGCAGGTTTGTGGGGGAGCACTATTATAACTTTGAACTGTCACTAAACAAATGGATTTAAGTTGAGAACAGACCAGTAACTCCATATAGAAATGGTGCTGGTGGTAATTTCGATGGCTTCTGTAAATTAAGTTCAAATAAATTTAATCAGATAAATTGGGACTGCCATTTTAATGTAGATTTAAAGACATTTGAACATGGGTTATCCTTTGTTTTTCTCCGTGTTTGTGTTTAAAGCAGTTATTCAGGATGAAATGACTTGTTATTCTGCTACGTTTCTGCTGATGAGACAGTTGGTGGTCTCCTGCCAAGTCTCTTGGCCACGATCAATGGCCATTTTTACATGAGTGATTTATTGTGACTTAATAGCGTCATCAAGCCATTGCTATGGCGATATAAAGTCTGCCTTCATCACAGTTACATCGCCACAGCAAGGGATGAATGACACAGTAAGGTGCTATAAATCATGAAAGCAGAAATAGCCAAAGGGAGCTATTTCTTCTCTCATCTGAAGCAATTGCTAATACCCACCAAGATTGTTCCTACCAGCCTGCCACCCAACAGAATGTATTTATGTGAAATTAGCAAAATGTGAAGCTCCATCCAATCCTTTAATGTCATTGGATTCTGGTGTATATTCAGTATTTTCATTCACCTAACATGAATCTAGAGGAGGGACAGGAGAAAAGTGCTATTCTCCTAACACACTATTATTCAATCAATCAGAATGGAGCTGAAAGGGACCTTGGAGGTCTTCTAGTCCAACCTCCTGTTCAAGCAGGAGATCCTATGCCCGTGATGGCGAGCCTATGGCATGGGTACCACAGGTGGCACACAGAGCCATCTTGCTAAGCACACAAACTGTCAGCCAACTTACTCCATCTGAGCATGCACATGTGATTGCATGTGCATGCATGTGCAATTGCAGAGACCCAGCTGGTCTTCAGGCATCCACTATGCATGTGCATGATTGCGGGCAGGAAATCCAGATGGTCTTTGGAGCTCTGCTGCACATGCACATGTGATTGCTCATGTGTACACAAGTGTCTGCATGCAGCATGCATGTGCAAAAGCTGCATGCATAGATAGTGCGGTTTCACATGCAGCGCACATGGAGGAGCTTCACACAAGTGCAGATGGCACGTGCAAAGCACGTAGTTTTCGGCACTCGGTAAGTAAAAGTTTTGCCACCACTGTCCTAGGCCATTTCAGACAAGTGGTTGCCCAGTCTTTTCTTAAAAACCTCTAATGATTAATATCTTTGCCAGAGTCAAAATCTATATCCATATTCATACACCAGCTGCGGGTACCATATTCTAAAATGCAATTCCAAAGCATTAAGAACTAGTGATTTCCTCATATCCACAACTTTTGAAGGAAGGTGTTCCACTAATCAATTGTTCTATTAGGAATTTTCTCCCTTTGATTCTAGGTTGCTCCTCTCTTTGATTAGTTTCCATCCTTTGTTTCTTGTCTTGCCTTCTAGAGCTTTGGAAAATAAGTTGACCCACTCCTTTTTGTGGCAGGCCCTCAGATATTGAAATACTGCTATCATGTCTCTCCTAGACCTTCTTTTCTCTATACTAGCCAGGCCCAATTCCTGCAACCGTTCTTCATACATTTTAGTCTCCAGGCCTTTAATCATCTTAGTAGCTCTTCTTTGCACTTTTTCCAACATATTTTTTGTAATGTGGTGACCAAAACTGAATGCAGTATTCCAGAAGTTATTGAGTAACAAGAAGCAGGCTTTGTATATATAAATTACTTTCTTTGCTGGAAACAGGACAGGGTTTTCTCCAGATGTTCTCCAGATAGCTGGTATAACTTAGTAGATAGAAGCAATTTGGTTGATTATAAGTCTGTAGTGCTCTCCTGCAGTTCCATTTTGTTCCATTTCTGCGTAGATCTGAGGTCTGAGAAAGGAAAATGTATACACTAGTAGGAAAACCAATATATTTAAACTGCATTTTCTTTAAGGCAATTAAGATATCTACTACAGGTAGTCCTCAACTTACAACCATTTGTTTAGCAAATATTCAAATTATAATGGCACTGAAAAAAATGACTTACAATTGCAATTGTAATTGCAGTTACAATTATGACTGTTGCAGCATTTCCATGTTTACAGGATCAAAATTTGGGGACTTGGTAACCAGCATACTGTATATTGAAGGATGGTTGCAGCATCCCAGGGTTATGTGGTCACCATTTGCTACATTCCTAGCCAGCCTTCAACAAGTAGATTCAGTCGAGAAAGCTGGATTCACTTAATGATTCATTTTAATCCAGATGGCAAAAAAGATTTATCTATTTATTTATTTTACAACCATGGCAAAAAAAAAAAAAAAAGATTAAAATTGGCTGCAACTTACTTAACAACTACTTAACCACTGACTTGCTTAGCAACTGAAATTCTGGTCCCAATAAATTGAAGTCTACCTATACACATGAAAAGAATAAGGCTACAATGCATTATATATGTACTTCCCTTAGAGATGTCTGTAGGGGAATAAAAACAAATCAAATGTGCACCCATAACTACAGGTAGTTCTTGATTTACAACAGTTCATTTAGTGATTGTTCAAAGTTACAACAGCACTGAAAAAAGTGACTTAAGACTGTTTTTCATACTTACAACCATTGCAGCATCCCAGTGATTAAAACTTCAACACTTGATAACTGACTCATATTTATGACATTGTAGTGTCCTGGTTCATGTGATCACTTTTTGTAATCTTTCCAAAGTCAGTGGGGAAGCCAGATTCATTTTACAACTGTGTTACTAACTTAAGAACTACAATGATTCATTTAATAACTGTGGCAAGGAATGTTGTAAAATGGGGCAAAATTCACTTAACAAATGTTTCATTTAGCAACCTAAATCCTAGGCTTAATTGTTGTTGTAAATTAAAGATTACCATATGTGATTTCAGTCCCATTCTTTATTATCCTTGTCTGCATTCCTTGTCAAGAGTGTGAACTTCTTTAAGACTGTTTAGTTATGTGGTAATATATCTTCTAGATTTTTACAAAACTAAGAAAATCTAACCAATCATGCTTTGGGAATTGATTGCTAATTGTGCTTTGTCAGAAGAAATACAAATGTAAGTTGGTCGCAGTGAAAATAGAATACTGATCAATCATAATGGAGCTGGAAAGGGACTTTGGAAGTCTTCTAATTCAACACTCTGCTGTGTAATAAAAAAGACATAGGTCAAGAGTAAATTAATTAAATTAATGTGGATTGAATACAAAAGCAAATAATTGCAACAAATGAAGCACTTTGAACTGCTTTGGTTATGTAGTGAATGAACGAGGGTTAAACTGTTGAAAGATGTTCCAAGAAGATTCCATATCAATTTACATCACTCAGGTGACCCTAATGACACAGATAAACTGCTAGGTGACCTTAAGGACAGGTTAAAAGAATGCAAATGACCAGCTGTCTGCAAGGAATATAAACCCTTCCATTCCCCATCATCTGGTCAGAGCTGAAGAAGCTTCTTGGATGAGAAGTGATACTTCTTCAAAAAAAAAAAAAAAAACCAAAACCCCAGAACATCCAGTTGCCTCTTGAAAAGACACCTTTGGGACAACCATGACCTGGATGAGTGAGAATCTCCAGAGATATTTAGGTATTAGCAAGGCAATTGTTCAGCTTTAGTAAGACAATTCTTCATTAGTAAGGCAATTGTTTAATGGGCATTACTAAGCTGGACTCCAATTTATGTTGCCAACAAAAGTTTGTGCCTGGTCTGAAGCAATCCCACCAAACAATATCAATTCACAAATCAACTTAGGGTACAGCACAAAATCAAAAAGAAACATTTAAGAAGGGAATTACTTGTAACACCATTAATAAATCAATGAATAAACTGAAATGAAAATATAATCTAAGAAACGCCTTGGTCTCTTTCTCCATAACACTTAACAAACATTTACTTATTAAGATCTGGAGAGAACATTTATCCACCTGTCATCCTTTCACAGATTTCATCTGTTATATTACTCAGGTAACATAATTAACAGAACAATCCAGCATGTTTCAATAGGCCTATTTTCTTCCAGGAAAACAGAATAAAAGAATGATTGGAGGTCAAAGGGAAACATAGGGTTTTTTTAATAGTGAGAACTAAACCAGGGACACATAGGGTTCTTAATTCCTGCTATTAGGCAAAGCATTCAGGTGGAAGGGAAAAATGTTTTTGTTGGATCATTCTCTGTAGCACATTAACAACTCCCGTCTATTGAAATGTGACAATTGCTGGTGAAGCTATCAGCCTTCTCAGATAAACAGGGCTCTCATGCTTGATCTGATTTTCATGGGACCTCCTGTACTGGATTCTGAAGAGGTCATTGGAAGAAGTAGTATGGAAGAAGGGGCTGTGTGGGTTCTTTTCCCCTTCCCATTCATCCATGGCAGGGGTATCAAACTCAATTTCATTGAGGGCTGCATCAGGGTTGTGTTTTACCTCAGGGAGCTGGTGTAGGCATAGCCAGGGTAGGCATGGGCAGCAAGACATCACTCAAGATACACCCAATGCAGCAACTGGGGCATAATTTACTTCAACTTTTAGCACAGTTGATAATGGCTCAACCAACCAATGTTTCTCTCTTCCAATAGGAATTTGCCAGAGAGGTTTCACCAGAATGATGCCATTCATGTTTTCTGCCAGTGAAAACAGGCTCTTGACTTCCATTTTCAGCTGTGGTGGCCTCTTGCAACCTTTTGACATTGAAAACAGAGCTCAGGGGGCCAACATGTGCCCTCATGAGCTCAGTTTTCAGCTGGGATGGCCTCCTGCAATCCTGTGCAGAGAAAACGTAGCTCAGGAAGGCTGCCTTGCAGCCCTTGTAAGCTCCATTTTTGCTGGCAGAGGCACCACAGGCTGGTCCTTTGCTGTTTCCAGGATGGCTGGTGGGCCAGATCTAAACACTCCTGAGTTTGACATCCCTCTCCATGGGATGGAATCTCCAGGTGGACTGGAGAATGTGTGGTGGAATCTCCAGGTGGACTGGAGGAAGGGTAAAAAGTCTACAGTTTAGAGTCATTAAGTGGCACAAACTGGAACTCCCCAAGAATCCTTGAAGCTGTCAAGACTAAAAGGAGATTTTTGGATTGGGGATTTTTCTGGGGAAAAATATTAGCCATTGCTTTGCATATTATACTGAACCTTTTAGTTTTGACACATTTTATTTCTGCAAGGACAACAGGTTAGAGGAGTGGAGGTTGATAGAACCAACTTGGGACTGTTATCTAGTCTGCATTCTTTTAACATATTTCTTATGGGAAGTTTCTCTGGGTTGTGAACACCTGCTAGGAATGAACATTGGAACTTTATTTGAAGGGATTGGTGATAAATTTACATGTGATAATTAGTGGGGTGGAACTTTTACTTGGGTGGAGAAAGCCCAGGAATTTTGGATTCAGGATTTCTCCAGAGCATACCAGTACAATGTCTTCAATAAAATCTTATTCTATGGACTTTCGTCTCTTTGGAATTCTGATGTGTTGCTGATGTAGTGTGCAACCCTGACAGAAGCCATATCTTGCCATTCCCAAGGGAACTTGGTTAGCTGGTCAAGATTCTTAGTAACATAGTTGAGGAGTAATAAACTACCATTGGAACTCATCATGGGTAGTTCTGGTTGTTTTTGCCTGACAGTTGGGCATCTTAATCTTAAATGCATGCCCTCAGTCTCCTCTGTCCATGTTTGTTTCATTTCACTGTGTATTGTACTGTATATTGTTGAAATGACAATAAAACCTACTTGACTTAACTTGACCTGAACTTCCAAATCTCTCAACTAGCTGTGATATTCTATATGGGATCCCCAAATTGTCCTTTGAGTTTATGCATACAGTCTTGATAGTTATCCATCACTGGATTGTTTTCCTCAATGAACAGCAAGCTCGGCACAAAAGTCACATTGCTGTGAATCAGTAAGAAATTCCACAAGTTTGCCTGCCATAAACATCTCACACTGAACAACAAAAATATACAACTAAATGATTTTTTTTTTTAGCAAATTCCCATGGGAACAGAGAAACACTGGTTGAGCCATTATCCATTGTGCTGAAAGTTGAGATAAATTCTACCGCAGTTGCTGCATCATTGTTGTATCATGGCATTCTGTACACTGAAGAAGGCAATTGTGTTCAGAAGAGTTAGTGGTAAAAGGAAACCAAGCTGCCAAAGAACAAAGTGGCTTGACATCAATGCTGACATCAGCTAGAGCACAGAAAAACTCAAAGAAATAATGCAAGATCAGAAGATGTAGGGAGACATGGCCCATAGAAAGAGTAGGACACAATTGAATGGATAACATCCTCATTCTGTAAGTTGATCATCTGTACATCTACTTGCTGTTGGTGTTGTAACATGGCTGCCAGATTTTCAGTAGTTATCAGGCATCCTTGAGGATTAGAGGCCATTCTTGAAGTTCCTCTCTTTGGAAGAGAGTAGGAAACTTGCAAAATTGATCACAGCTCTCCTACATAAACCCAACAGGAAACACAACAAATTAAACTAATTCTAATTTATTCAAAGGTATATTAACAGATGTAAGTACATCTATTTTGAGAACAAAATAGTTTTGGGTACAAACCTTCCACCTCCATTTTCAACAGCTTGATCTATTCCTAGGCAGAATCTGCTCTTTCTCCATTTTTCATTCATCCATTTGATTGCAGAAGCTGAGAGTGTCCTTATTTTATTATCTTATTGTTCGTTATTCCATGTATTAAAGAAATATGGTGTAAAATGTTACTTTAAGACAATCATTTCAGAAGCAATGAGGGATTTAGGAAGGACAAACCTTGAGACTTAATTGCATCTAGATTTTAGTCTCTCAACCTTTCGTACATAAATGCAAACTATATATCCTTGCATGATATGATTTGGAAAAGTTCAGAGACAACAGCTTTCTAAAATTCATGTGATGAACACTTTTGCCCGATGTTTTTAGTCAGTTTTTCCAAACACACTGCTTTTCAACCTTGGCAACTCTAACATGAATGGACTTCAACTGCCAGAATTTCCAAACCAGCCTGCGGTCTTGGGAATTCTAGTAGTTGAAGTCCAGACATCTTAAATTGGTCAAAGTTTAGAAACATTGTCCTAACATATGTTTCTTTGGACCTGGTGAGCCTGGTGTCTACTTTTTATCTGTATATTGCAATATGAAAATGAAATATAAATATAAAAAATGTATGCAATTTCAACAATAAATTTTCTTTATGAAATTAGCCCAACAATGCCTCATTTCTGTCAATAGAAAGAGGAACAAATTCTCCAGATTTTCAAGCTATCTTCAGTCCTATCTCAAAATTTCATGGACTGATTCTGAGAAAAATACCTTGTATTCAACCATTATTGTTTTTTCTCTTATACTTCTAAGACCTTCAATGAAAAAAAGCAGGCTAGCAGCTTGCAAGACCCTGGTTAATTCATCTCATATAAGATCTGGACCACTTTCATTCTTTTAATAGAATTTGCTCACATCATGGTAGGATGAGATGCTTTGGAAAAATCTGTGGCCTCTTGGATTGTGTGACTGTTAATAACCCTTAGTATATTTTAACTTGCAGCAAACAGATAATTTTCATTTGGAGATGCCCTTGTTTATCAGTTGTTTACAATTATAATAGTGATGAAAAAGTAACTTTATAACCAATCCTTGAATTTACAATCTTCACAAGTCTGTAAAGCAAAGAAAAGCTGCAGTAAGATTATAAGCACAGTTGTGGTTTCATTTAGTGACTGTTTTGATGATTTCCAGGCCCAATTGTGGTCGCTAATGAGGAGTACTTGTATTTTCTCCATCCATTAAAATAGATTTGCGCTGCTAGATTTTAATCTGCTCCTACCCATTTACACTACAACAACACAAAGCAAAAAAGCATAGTTTACAATACATGAAGGACTGAACATAATAAATTTCTCCAGTCAAGGGAATGATAATCATCTTCAAAACCAAAACAGTTTAGATAATAGTTTATTTTTACATTTATTGCTTTATTTTCATTTTGGTTTGGATAGATGTCTAGAGATTGTCCTCTTGTGTATGAGGATACTCTCAACAGAGCTATAGTCTTTCTAAAATATTGGTTCACAGATCTGAGGTTGTTTTAGATAGAAGTTATTAATTAGAACCCAGAGTGAGAGAGGGTATAGAAGAACTGCTGAAGTTAACAACAGTCAGCCTATTGTTTGGAGTGCATCAAGGAAATAGCATGTCTAAATTGGAGTGCATCAAGGAAATATCATGTCTAAAATAATGCAAAGAATGAATTGGCTGATTCAATTGAAAAGCAATTCAGTTGAATCTCAGAATTGAACTGATCTTTTGAACTGAATACTCAGGATGATTAGAACCATTCAGCTACATTGATGCAATTCATCTATCCTGTTGTATTGTATATGCATAAAAGGTGCCTTCCTCTCAATCAAAATACTTTAATTGAATTGATTTTAATTTGATGATTCAAACTGATGCTTTGAATCAAAGCTTTTCACCATGTCACATCATTTGATTCAAAACAATTCAACATTTCAATTTGAACTGATAATGAAAATCTGGCTGGGGTAATTCACAGACCCACAGTGATGTGCAGCGCTCACCCAGTGAGCACACTATTTGACTTAGATAATTATGTCATTAGGGGACTAATAGAAGGGTTACTGAGCATCAGTATCTAAGTAAGATGCAGGAAACTGTGGCTGCTTTCCATGGAAGGCTCAAAGTTGCTACAACGTGATTTCAATCAACTATATTTTCTTTCAACATATTAGAAAACATTGATGAAATTCTTGTAGGTAGATGGCTGGGTACTTGCACCTTATTAATTATTGGTGGGGCAAAGTAAGGTGTGACTGCTTTCTGTTTTATTGTTCCATCATATCTCCATAGTGTCACTGGAAGAAAACAGCACCTGTTTTTGGATGGGAAGGATTAGCCAGTTATAAACTATTGTGCAGAGGATGCTCAAATTTGTTAAGACCACACAGGAATGTTCCTTTCATGTCCCCCATTCCATGATCTATGGAAAGCTACAAGGAACCAATACTAGATGAAACAATGGAGGAGCTGGCAACTAAGTCTCATGAATGTAGGAAAATTGTTGAGTAGACTTCTCATTGGTACAATAAGATACAGAGATACTCTGAACAAATGGGGCTTCTGCTGTTGCAATTGTCATAACAGGCAGACAACAGCACATATGAATATTTTGTGCCCCAAAGTACATTTCAAGACCTCATGGTAATACGATAGAATGTGATTAATGTTGCTAGTTTCTGGGCAAAATCTGTTTAATTTGAACACATTTTAATCTTGTATTTTATATTTTATGTCTTATAATATGCCTTATTTTAATTGTGATACTTCTGACATGAATACAAAAAAATATCTATCATGATAGATCAGGAGCTGATCTATCAAACAAATAGTTGGTTGGGATAAAATGACAGATTCTGAAGAATAAGACAAAGATCAGAGAAGCTGAAGGTTAAATACAGATTGACTCAGAAGGACAACATTGGAAGACACCTTAGAGGTCTTCTAATCCAACCCCTACTCAAGCCAAAAACCCTACACTATTTCAGACAATTGGTAGTCTAATTTAAAAAAAAAAACCTCCAGTGATGGGGAATCCACAACTTCTGGAGCCAACCTGGTCCACTGGTAATTGGTGCTTTACTGGGTGTCCATGTTTCACTTAAAGCCAGGAGGAACTTTCTAGAGCAGAGAACAATTTGAACCACAGTAGCTTCCTCAGATCATCAAGGACCTAATGGTAAATGACCACATTTCAGTGGACCAAATTGGGATTTAAGCAAATTGAGACCACTTTTTTAAAAAAGTACTGTTGTTCTGAAATAAGAATTGAAATAGGAATGCAAGCAGAAGTCCTTACAAACACATAGCTCTCCTAGCTTACAATGGAAAAAAAATCAGCCCCAAATATTCAGTCCTGCTTCTCTTACAGATCTCACCCAACCTCCAAGATGTCCTACTGTGGCTCTAAAAGGCCTGGAGATCAAATTGTGGCTTCCAACCCTTGAAATGTCATCCCACACTCTTGTCAGATAAGTGCCCCTATGGCTGTTTTCTAGATTCAAAGATGATTACAAAGAAAAGGAATGGAGTTCTACCCAAAATACGCAAGCAGGCAAAAAAAAATCCCTAATGGGAAGCAAGGAAGAAAAAAGAAAGAAGAGAAAACTTGGCTTAATAAGAAAAAAAAATATGGCACTGAATAACACTTTTCCATATAGTATTAATTTCAACATTAAATACACTATTTTAGGGATAAATGTCTAGGAATGTCAGAGGTGGGTGATTTTACATTGATAATAGTTAATTTTTGACACAGACAATGTAAATACAAATGTGAGCCATTCCGTTAATGGTTTTGCATCAGATGCTAATTAGAGCCATGCCATAACTAGAGAAAGCCTTATCATCAGGTTTAAACAAAACAAGAAACCACTGATTCTTTGCATCGCTTCTACTGCCCCAACTGGGACAATCAATGTGATTTAAATTTTTTCTTCATTTCCCAGAGATCTCAGGAGACCCAGTCTTTTCTTCCCAAGCTTTTTAATGTTTCAGCAGCATCCCTACAGGGGTAACTAGGAGCAACACATTGGCCTTAGGCCCAGATGAATGGGACCCTGCTGTGTCACAGAATACAGAGATGATACTCCCTACATCATGAGCTAATGTTGCCCTCGGACCTCCTCAGTCAAATAACAGCATTATAGGGCAAAGGCAGTACAAAGTGTTATTGAAGTGTTGCTGGCCAACTTTCGCACAGTGAGGAGATTATCAAATCAATATATAGTCCTCTTTATCTAGGAACAGACTGTGACTCTTCTATATGTTTGTTCTCTGTCAAATCATTTGTGGCCATAAGTAAACTGAACTTCATAATCCCAATGCTGCAAACTTCAGTATTCATAGTTAGCATGCTCTTGTTGTATCTGCATATCCATGGGAATCAGGACTACATATCAATGATGGACTAAAATAGAACAGAAAAATCTAAGCTCTCATTGCTAGGAGTCAAATTTTGCTACAACTGTAATAGGTTTTCTATTCCTAGTGAGAAACCCACTTCTTTCACTTTTTTCAAATTAATTCACAGCCTTTTTTATTTATAATAGTTTCTTCTAGATGTGATAGTAAGGAAAGGGGAAAAGGCTCCAATTGCTTTCAGAAAATCAAGCAATTTCACTAGTCCTAGACCACCAAAAATCCTCTACCATATTCATATTCATATTCATATCCTCCAGATGTGGGACTTTAATCTCCAAAAGTGTATCCAGGCTGAAGAATTCTTGAGGTCTTTGAAGAATTTGAAATCCACTCAATGGGGTGACATCCAGGTTGAAAAAGGTTGCCCCAATAAAGTGAATCAAACAATTTAGTCAAAATCTTAGTCTTAATTACAGGACCCCTAGATTTCTGGGCTTAGTCTAGCAGTGAGGTTGCATAACAAAACAATTTATATTCTTAATCCCCTATATGAACCTACAGTTGGTCTGCTTTTTTCCTGCTTTCCTCTACAATATCCCATTTTCTCCTATTATTGGGGCAGAGTGATGCTTAGGGAAGTGCCCCAGTGGAGAATAGAGTTATTCTGCTACCAACACCTTCAATCAAAAGTTGAGGCGAGCCTTCCAATTTGATGAAAATGTCTTCTGCAAGTGCCTATGCAGTAGACGGTTGAAAGCCACCAAAATGTCCAGCTCAATGGGATTATTTCAGTGCAGATTTTATGAAGTACTTATATGAAGACTCAGTTGAACAAAACTTCTCTTTCAAGCTTAACACAAGCATACTACTTGTTAATGCATAGTCCTTTTTCAAACTAACCGAAAATTCCCTGGAATTTTCATGCATGGTCCTTTTTCAAACTATTTGAACATTCCCTGGATAAACTTCTAAGTTGAATAGGTATATGGGGCAAGCAACATATCCAAGCATGGTTATGCTTTGTTACATGTCTTCTACTAATAACTGAGCAGTGAAAACTGGGCTATCATCCAGATCTGACTTAGGATAAACATGTCTTGTAAAGCTGAGCTCATCAGTTGCTTAAAACAACATTATGTTCATGTGGAGCTCTCCATAGTCCGACTGCTTTAACTTCTGATCATTTCTGTCATCTTGCTTCTAAATTAGTACACAGTTTCTTGACATAACTGTTCTAAGCCTATTACAGGTGTTGAGTTTCTTTTCATACCCAATAGCCAATATTTTTTGTATCTCACCAATTAATGATACTTCCTTGACCTTATCCAGCCTTTTCAAACTTGGGTGAACTTTTTTAGCGTTTAGGTCCTCAGCATTTCCTGGCCTATTGATTTGTGGTCTCTGCCATGCAGTTTTCATAGTTTTAAATTGACTGATTCTGGACCCAAATATCTAAGAAGGTAGCATTTAACCCAGCTTTCATTTTATTCTTGGGAATGTCTGTGTACCACTTTTTTTCCTGATTGTACCTACTCCTAATTAACAATGAAGTATCATTATAAAAGAAGGCCAACAAAAATGATATTATAAACCAAATTTCTCACAATATTCAGGTTCATTAGGCTGCACATAATTTACAATCAGCCAGATCCTTACCTATCTTCCAATGTCTGCAGGAATGTGCTATTCCATTTGCACTAGGGTTGAGTCAAATTAGCATCAATTAGCATTTAAATTGCATTCTCAGACAAATGCATTAATACATGCATGCCATTTATCATCCCTGGCAGTTTTTCTCATGCTACAGAGTTATCCATCTGACTTGCAAGGACTTCTGGCCTGCATCAATGTAGGTGGCACATGCTGATTAAAAGAAAATTCATACTGGTTTTGTCTAAATTTATAGCAGTGTCTGGCATGTATTTTACAGCAGATACCTGGCTTTACTACCATAGTCCAAGGGCCAAATCACAGTGTGATTTACAACCAACTCCCAGTGATTGGTTCCTTTGGGTGTTTTCCCAGGAACTTGTTGGCCCTATATATCAAAATAAATGTATCCTACTCTGTGGCATGACACCTTTTGATTGATTCAGTGGATATTCAGTGGCAAAGCCTCTCAATTTAGTGCAATGGGAAGTGATATGGTTTGAGCCCAAACAAGTGAAAAGCTCATCTAATGTTTCATCTGATCCTCCACTACCTAGTCTAAGGTGAGATATAAATATTTTAAACATATACAGCCAAAGTTGGGAAGCATAACACAGAATCAGCAAAGGGCTTGACCTTGTCCTATTCACTCTGACCAAATAAAATGCACCATTTACTCTGATTCCTGCTAGTTCAAGATATTTTGTTGACTGGAGAATAAGATCAAGGTGAGGAAGATAATCAGAGAAGTTTGTCCAATGTTTTGGAAAATCCTACTCCATCTCTGAAATGAATAACATAGCTTTGAAAATAATATATATGAAATGTTGATTATACAGTATGTATATAATGATTTATGCAAAATTGAGTATAAATACAGGAATAAATCCTAAGATGCTCTTCTCCAGGCATTTAAAATATTCCATGATGAGGTCTTCTCCTCATACCTTAAACTCCTAAATTATTTATTCTCACCCTTCCCAAGTAGACAGGAAACAGGAAACCCAACCAAATAAGCTAATTCTACTTGTAAGATTAAATTAATAGAATTTTGCAAGTCTGGAAGTACAGTTCTCCTTGACCTTCGAGAAATTGATGTTCTCTTCTGAGCACTTGCTTATCTCTTGTGGAACTGTGGACTATGCTGTCTCTTATCTGACCACTCTCTAGGCAGTCTTTCTGTGCCCAGTTGTCCAAGATCATTCCCACATATCATTACACTTACCCTGTGTCATTGGATCATTGTTCTGAAAGTTTCTTTTCCATACCACTCCATAGTGCTTTACAATCTGGGCCATCATTTTATTGACCTCAGAAAGATAAGAAGGCTGAGTCAACCTTCAGCCCCATCAGGATCAAACTCCAGGCTATGGTCAGAGTTTGCCTGAAATACTGGATTTTAACCACTGTACTACCAGGGCTCCTGGATGGTCAAGGATACAATATGTACACAATATTCATGATGTTCCAGGCAGAGGTGAAGTTCAGCGGGTTCTAGCAGGTTCACTAGAACTGGTAGTCAATTTTCTAAGCATTTCGGAGAACCGGTTGTTAGAAAAAAATCTCCTTTTGTTTTTTTCCACATTACAGGGTTAATCCTGTAAGGAAGGCAGGAAAGAAACATTCTAGCCTAATCTTTATTGCCCTGCTTACAGAAACAGCCCACCCAGTCACATGACCCCACCAAACCACGCCCACTAA
The DNA here is from genome assembly GCA_017656035.1 of Myanophis thanlyinensis. Taxonomy (NCBI): domain Eukaryota; kingdom Metazoa; phylum Chordata; class Lepidosauria; order Squamata; family Homalopsidae; genus Myanophis; species Myanophis thanlyinensis. The sequence goes on from JAEANM010001940.1 coordinate 23,744, forward strand.
GCCACATCCACAGAACTGGTAGTAAAAAAAAAACTGAATTCCACCACTGGTTCCAGGATACAATAGCTGACTGTATCAAAAGCTGATAAAGAAGAACATTTATAGCTTGATGTTGAAATGAGCTGTCCTTGGTGTTCTCTAAGGTTGGTTGTTCTCTTGCAGACAAATACAGTAGTTTTAAGAAACATTAAGCTAAAGATTAAGGTGTTGGACTGGCATTGAGAAGACTTCTGGTGAACTTCATGGGGTGGCTTACATGGCTGCTATATCCCAACCCAACATTCCTCACAGGGTTGTGTAGTGGTCAAATGAAAAGTTAACAAAAAGTTAAAACGTTACGATATTTATGTACTTATCAAGTCAAGTAGACAAGTTAAGTAGGCTTCATTATAATTTCAACAATATACAGTACAGAACACAGTGAAACAAAACAATGTTTCCGCAGGACCAAGGTCCTGCATCAGACAACATAGAATAAAAAAAAGCAGGACACAGAACTACACATAACTCTAAAATTAAAAACTTAATTAAAAAAAAACCTATAAATACACAAAGTACTTATAGTTCCAGTTTTTTTGTGTTGAGTCTGATGGCTTGTGGAAAGAAACTGTTACACAGTCTGGCTGTGCAAGCCCGAATGCTCCTGTACCACTTTCCAGATGGCAGGAGAGTAAAGAGCGTCTATGACGGGAGTATGTGGTCAGCCACAATGTTTCTGGCTTTATGGATGCAGCATGTGGTGTAAATGTCCATGGCAGAGGGAAGAGCAACCCCGATGATCTTCTCCACCATCTTCACTATTCACTTAGGGTCTTGTGATCCAAAATGGTGCAATTCCCAAACTAAGTACATCTAAATTATATTAAAGTAATCAAAATATCTTTACAATCCCTAACGCATGTCACAACTTTTGAGCACCACTAATATTTGGAAATTGAAAGCTGAAATTTTTTACATGCCCTAATGGTGGCTGGAAGTGAGAAAACAGAGTGCTTATCATGTTGAGTTTTTGGACAAAAAGTAGGTTATAAATCTTAAAAGTGAACAAATGCAGCAGTATCCTTTGTTTCGGGCAACAATATATTGTACATTAGAGACACTTTCAGCCTTAGTGGCACTACATGAATTTACTCCAGATTTTTGTGGTGTACTTCAGGAGATACCAGATTTCATTTTAATTATTCGGTTATTCACTATTATTGTTTCCTCTCTCTTTTTTTTTTTAAAAAAGATACTTTTCTTTATATTGGAATGGCTGCTGCTTTTTGCTAGGTTTTGCACAGCATTCACTGAAAGATAAGTAAAATCTTGAACAAATTCATGCTTTTGAGTTGTTCAGTCTGGTCTCTAAACTTCTGGAATGACCTCCATGCACTGGGTAGATCTGAGGAACTCCTATTGTAATTGGGCTTAGTTGTAGAAAAACTGCATCCTTCAAAGTTCAGAACCTCAACACCATAAAGCTCCATCCACTTCTTTCAAGAAAAACACTTGTATCAATATATAGCTCATTGGCAGCATATAAACAAGCTTGAAAAGCCACTTAGGTATATCAGGAAAGGCTGTGTGTTAGAACTATTTAGACTTCCTTATGATACATGGGTTAGTGAAACAGGCTTAGCAGCAAGATGAAAAGACTTAATTAAAATTTCACAAACAGAGAATATGCAGACAAATTAGAGCTACAGAAAGGACTGAATGTGGCCAACTAAGCTTTATGGTGATGGGATTTAGGGGTGGAGGTATAGTGAGGGAGGGAGGAAGAGAGAGAGAGAAAGAGAGAGAGGAGAAAATGGAGGGTGGGGAGAAGATGGAGAGAGTGGAGAAAGAGAGAGAGAGAGAAGTCAAAATGAAAATGAAGCACTCACAACAAAACAGAATTGGTTTATCATAGAAGATAAAACCATAGCGTGATTATTAAGAAGGAGTTAGTTTTAGATGAGATCCAAATTCATTCATACAATTGAAGCTGTTTCTATTGCCTTGGCTCTATTTCAGAGTGAAAGGGATATTCAAACAATGACCTGACTTGTAAGATCCTAGCCAGAGGTGAAATTCAGCAGGTTCTAGCAGGTTCACTAGAGCCGGTAGTAAATTTTCTAAGCAGTTGGGAGAACCCGTTGTTAGAAGAAATCTCCTTTTGTTTTTGTTTGTGTTTGTTTTTTTCCACTTTACAGGGTTAATTCTGTAAGGAAGGCAGGAAAGAAACATTCTGGTGTTG
>JAEANM010001941.1:0-25963 GCA_017656035.1 Myanophis thanlyinensis
ATTGTTTTTAGATGGTTGTACACCGCCCCGAGTCCCTTTTTGGGAGAGGGGCGGTATATAAATTGAATAAATCTAATTTAATCTAATCTAGATGTATCTAGGCTAACATGCAAAGAAAGTTCTAAGAGGTACAAATTATCCATGATCACCAGAACATTCAAGAATAGATATCATATTCACCAGAAAGCCAGTTGTATATGATTGTTGTGAAATTCATGAGCATAGACCTGATACAGTAATTTTAAATATGTATTCAAATTCACTGTTGACTGAAACTTTATAAATTGTATTAAATAATACTTTGGATGAATTCAGCATTGGAAGAGGAACTTCAGTAATCATCAAGAATGCAATGGTCAGGCCAGCCTGACAGTATGGCGTTTGAGGATAAATAAAATATGTATGAATCTTCTCAATATTGCTTACATATCTGTATATTTAATAAGATTAAAAACCTCAATTTTATAACGATGCTGATTCATCCTTTTTATCACAGATTATGGTTGTTCTTTCTCAGAAAGCCATTTAAAAACCGACTGTAGCTCCTTCTAAACATGTGCATTGATTATAGAAATTTTAGAATGCCTTAAAAATAGCACACTGACTAAATGGGCATTCTAAATCTCAAAGTCATTCAGGAATGAAGAACGTGCACAGAACGCATACACACCTAAGTTTAGCATCCCTTGAAGTACAGATTCCAGAAATAGCTCCAGTCGAATGTTTGATCCCTATGCAAAAGGAGATCCTGTGTGTGAAAGAGAAAATTTATCTCAGTAGAATTGCTCAGGAGAATTAAAAAAAACAACTACTACAGGATTCAGAATAATGCTAAAGATCTTTAGTGTATTTCCACAACTGGTTAATCTGTCTTAATAGACATTTCTTTCCACTCCAGGGAACCTTAGGGATTTTTGCTCTGTGGGAATGACTGATGACCATAGCTATCTTAAAGGCAGAGTTAGCAGCTACCTCATTACTTTTCTAATCACTCCACCCACACATATACTTTAGGGACTCAGTCGGAAGGTGGGGGAGATGCAGCTTGTAGTAATGTTTTTAATTATGCCTACTTCTAATGGTAAGAAATCCTGAAGGATTACTCTCTAAATTCACCAAGTTCCCTCTTCCCACATAAGCCTTCCACGCTAAATGTTTGCATTTTGTTACATCAGAATGATCCTTAGAGAAAAGTGGCTCATGACCAAGTGCAATATATAATTAAGTTCCTAATCAATTTTATCATCCTGAGTACAGCAAAACAAATGATGCATTGAGAGACCTAGGTAGAGTATTATTGAAATGTTTCTTAACAGAAGCAGAAAATCTCTGACTGGCTCCAGTTACGTTCAGCTGATGCCTCTGCAATAAACCTGGTTTATTGCATCTCCTTCCCAGTCTGTCTTGCTTTAATGCTAAAAGGTATTTAGGCATTCAAACAGGGAAAAAGAAACATAGCTGTTAACAGCAAGCTTATGCTCCTTTCTTAAGCCTCTCTTATGTATCTCTAAGGTGGAGTACAGGTAGTCCTTGATTTATAACCATTCATCTAGTGACTGTTTGAAGTTACAGTGGTGCTGAAAAAAATGACTAACAGCAGTCCTCACACTTACAATCTATCCAATCACAATATCCCTAAGATCACATGATAAAAAGTTGAACTCTTGGCAACTGGTATGTACTGGCATGCATCTATTTATGATGAATGCAGTGTCCTGGGGCTATATAATCTACATTTGTGACTTTCCTCTTTGGCTTTTGACAAGCAAAGTCAATTGTGGGGTGGGGAGTCACATTTGTTTAAAATTGTGTGATTCACTTACTGTGATTCAATTTACCACTACACCAAAAAAAGACTGAAAATTGGGTAGAATTCACTTACTAACCACCTCACTTGGCAATGGAAGTTCTGGTTCCACTTATGGTAGTAGGAAGAATATATGGGCTTTGGTATGTCCATGTGTAAGCATGAGGTATCATAAGTGAGAATAGATACCAGCCTACTGTGTATGGATAAGCATATATACAGGAGATAAAATGCACTATTCCTCCTTACGTTATGTTAAGGAAAGTCCCCTGTTAGGAGAACAAGTGCGTTCAATGAAGCGTTGTGAGAGTGGTGTTGCAGAACACACAAACCAGCATATAGAGACACTGAATTGTAAAACAAATAGGTTTTTACTTCCATGGAAATAGAGGTATGCAAAGTCCATCAATCAATCCAAAATCATACACAGTTAAGACAGTCAGTCATCAACTTTTCAGTTCAGGGATAATCCCAAAAACACAGTCCAGAATCAAATAAACAGTTCAGTACACAAAGTTTGCAAACAGTAGCAAAACTCACAGTAAATTCACGCTGGTCATTACACAGCACTTCTAACACCCAGCATCTAACACCCAGCAACAAACACCCAGCATCTAACAGGGATTCTGGCTCCATCTTATGGCCGCTTGAGGAAAACAGCAAGCAATCCCATTTACAGTAGTACTTAAAGATACAGTATTGCTATCATGGTTTATATATTGCCAACCCAACTGTTAGATTACATTCCTAACACATTACAGGCAATTGCATTACATTGCAGGAAAGTGGATGCCAGCAAAACAAAAAACAAAAAAAAACCCTAGTTATGGGAGATTAGAATACAGCCCATATTTCCTGCAGATTTTAAAAATACATTTCATGTTCACTTTTAATTATCTAATGTGTGCAGGATCATCAGTCCATCTTATTCAACCAAAGTGCATTCATTATTTCATATTAGGAATGGTTTTTAGAATAGAGTAGAATTCTTTATTGGCCAAGTGTGATTGGACGCACAAGAAATTTGTCTTCGGTGCATAGGGCGGTTCATAAATCCAAATAAATACTAAATAAAATAATAATAAATATGCTCCAGTGTACATTAAAGGAAATGGTACATTCATCAGGAATCATAAGATACAACACTTAATGATAGTCATGGGGTACAAATAAGCAGTCAAATCATACTAGGAGACAATAGTTTGCTTGTCAATTAACCAGCTAGTGTACAATTGGAATGTCCATATACTACACAGATCAGTGACTGATGAAGTAATGAATGTATATGTGAACATTAGCTCCTGTATAATCTGCATGATATCAATATCACTCATTAACATTCCTCCACTGTGTCAAACCCACTCACATCACGGGCCTTATCATGACGTATCATGATGGTTTTTTTGCCATTGCAGAGCCGGGGTCGGCATGGCCTGTACAGGCCATATCTGTCCCACAGGCCACCAGATTGACAGGCCTGACCTAGATGATTCAGGATTTCCACAGACATTCTTCCATCATGGGGATGTTTGGATTCCAACAATGAATCTTGGAATGATACTGCACATGCAGCAAAGTTCTAATTTTGTTGGTCATTGTTGTCAAACTTCCTTTATTTCTCTAAGGCTGTTCCCAATATTATAGAAAGAAAGGAAAAGGTGCTTTAAATTACTCGTGCTTTTTACCTTTTTAGTGCTGTAATAAAACATTGAAGGGAAACTCACATATTTCTCTAGCTAAAAGAATTCCACATAATTCTAAGGTAAAATGTTGAATGCTTTTATATTCAGAGGCAATTTGAAGAGAGGGAGCATCTAGCCAGTGGGACCGATAGAAATCAGAATTGCAATACAGTATACTTTCAAGAGATTGTTTCAAAATGACCATTATAACTTGTTCTATACTTCTCATCTCTATATTGGAGAAATCTTTATTTCCCAACTATCACCCCTATTACTGCTTAGAAAACATCTGACGCTGTCCACTAGTAACTTTAAAGAAACCATACAAACTTCTTATAAACTTGCCACATTTCTGTGGATATTCCATCTGTTCTTGTAGCCTTCCAACTTGGTAATGACAGGAATGCTGATGTAACTACATTTTCTAATACTAGAGGTTCTTGTAAGTTGGGAAGTAGGGAATATTTCTAAGGTGTCTTGGGTGGTCACATCTTTACTATGCAGTACTTCAATGTACTTCTTTCATGTTTGTAGGATCACCTTTGAGTTGTTTACTACCTGTTCATTGGCATCCTTTAATGTCCCAGTTCAAGGTTGAAACCTCCTTCAGAGTTCAAAGATCTCTTAAAAGACTTCCCTTGTTTTCCTGCTCCTGTTTTCAACTTCTGTGCTTTTAGAGATGTTGATGTAATACTACTTCTTATCTTTTCCAACAGCTGTCTGAAACCCTGTTAAATTTCTTTCTGGGATTTTTTATTTTTCTTGGCTTCTCAGAGATTTCCATAGTTTGTTCTGACATCTACAGTAATTTGCTTTCTTCCATTTCTTCATCCTTGGTTGTCTTTTTTCATATCTATCCTTAACATCTTTTTAAAAGTTCATTCCATATTTACTCTGGTTCAGCGATTCCAGTTCTCCTTGAAAATGGAGATGGTATGGTGGCTTTCTTTTTCATAATCTTCTTTACCTTAATTTGGAATCTGTGTGTGAGCAGTTCACGATCTATTCCACAGCGAGAAATTGGCCGCATTTTTAGTGCTGTAACTGAGATCTTCCATTTCCCTTTAGCCATATTAAAATTAGAATTAAAATTAAGAATTGAAAGAGGGGTGAAAGGATCTATCTATGTTAATTAATTAAACACCCATCCCTCAACAAAAGGGGAGGAGTAAGACACCACCTATCTCCAGTTTACAACGTAGCCTTTGCCGCAGTTCCAAGAAAATTCCACAGCCAATTTCACCCTGATTTAGGTGAACCCAAGCTTGACAGAATCACGAATTAGTCTTTTGGTCCCCAAAAAAACCCTTGTTATTCACATTACTGTGAATTCTTCTCATTCACGTCCAGAAAAGTCCCAGCAGTAAACCTTTCAAGGTTTTATTACAAAAACAGACCTTATCAGTCCCTGGATAGTTGCCAGGCTGAGTTTCCAGTTGAAATACTTGGCAAAAAGTCTCTGTATAGCATAAACTCAGATAAGTAAATCTTCACAATAATGAGCAAACTGTCTCCTACAAACACCGGTCTCCTTTTGTTCCTATTTATTCCCTGTGGGAGGGGCCATTCAGCATCCACTTGTGCCTTTACTTCTGAGTTGACACCTGCTCCTTAGTTGTTCCCTTCTCCTAACAGCTCTGCACATACATGTATCTGAAACAGGCTCCAGCTGTTCTTCTTCCCCACTGATCTCCTACTCTGAAGGCAGCTGATAACAGTCAGATTGCCTTGGCCCCATCTCTGCCTCTGTTGCAGAACATCCATCAGAGCCTTTCCCCGACTCCAGGACTGGAGGTCCTTCCCAACCTCCTCACTGTCCGAGTCTGCCACCAGTTCTGCTGGCCGCTGGCAGACCACAACAGAACCTGTGGTCACAGATAAACCCCCAAGTGGCCTCAACAGATCTCAGAGAGTGCTAATGACCAGATGACTACAAAGAAATACAATCCTTACATTCCTCCCACCATCAGAACTGATGGAGCTTTTTGGGTGAGAAGTGAAACATTTTCTTCTTCCTCCTCCTCCTCAAGGAAAAAACAGTCCAATAGCCTTTTGAAGGAAAAAAAAATCACTTTTGAGATAACTATGACCTGGATGACTGAGAATCCGCAAACTTTTAGCAATATAGTCAATGTATTGATTTCTGATGATGTCTATGTATACGGACATCATTTGGTTGTTTGAAGATACCGTAGCATTACCTTTACTGAAATGGCAGAAACTGATATTCTTTTTCTTCATTTCAATTTCCTAAGCTGTAGAAATCCAGCTATATTTTCCTCCTTAATATTTCGAGTTTTGGCATTCCAAACTCCAGTTTCAAGTAACACTTGTAATATGCTTGCCTGTTCTATTGATTTCAAATTGAGCTTGATCATGAAATTCATCAATGCCCTTTTTTCTGCATTAGCAATTGGAGCATAATTTGAATGATTGTTGCCTTAAAAAGAAAGGGTTGACCAAATTACTTGGTCACCAATTGCATTGTAACCGGATATGGCTCTTGTTATAAAAGCAACTATAAAAACACCATCATTCCTCCTTCATTTTTCATATCCTGAATGATACAAATCAGGCTCTCCTGACTGAAAGTGTCTAATTCCCAGTCCATCTCAATGTACTGTATATGTGGCTGGTCAGTTCCCAGCAGAGATGCTTCACCATCAGGTCTTTCATCCCTCTTGGATTCAAGTTTTAACAATAGCTAATTATGATAGGAAGAGAATAGCCCCAAACGCATCCTTTATGAAGGACTATGCTTGATACAGGAGTTCTTTCCTAACACAGAGAAACTCCCTCTGTTGTCCAAAACTATCGTTTGCTCCAAACACATATTTACTATCACTTTAATGTTAATTATCTCTCCAGTTAACTGGCAACTTGCTCACAGAAGCACAAAAACTTCTGTGCCATCTGTGATGATAAAGTTGAGAGCAGCTTCTCGCTCTCCGGCACTGAGCATTCTGTGGTCACAGCATAATTTCACACTCTGGTTTCTTTTTGTGTCACATAAGAAGACTCATCTGTTGGCAACTCTGACTCAGCATTTGGTAGTGGAGTCCCTTGAATGTTCACTCTTGGGTTTGAAGCTGCAAGAGCCAGGATACAAAAACCTTTCTCATCATCAGGTCTTAGCTCTCTTTGATAGGGAGAAGAGTGGCTTGATTGAATGGTTAATAGTACACTGGGCCTTAAAGAGCAGGAAGTCAAAACTCTGCATGCCGTCTGTTGATATGGGCAGACAATTAGGTTATGACATTAGGCCAGGGTGGGCAATTATGGCCCCTTTATGACTCGTGGACTTCAACTCCCAGAATTCCTGAGCCAGCCATGCTGCAGGAATTCTGGGAGTTGAAGTCCACAAGTCATAAAGGGGCCATAATTGCCCACCCCTGCATTAGGCCATTGTGGCATGGAGCAAGGCTACTTTTCCATAGGATTCTGCCACATGGGTTCATCTTATAAAACAAATACCCCACAGGTCTGATGACCAAGTCATGTTTTGGGGTCCTTTTCTATCTTCTCTTCCTCGTGGCAATATGAGCTGAGATACCTTTTCTGTAGTTCATCAGTCCTAAAGCTGAACCTGATTGCAAGGCCTTTTGAAGCTTCTTAAGTTTGATGGGTCCCCAGGATCCATTGCAATTCTTGTGTAGGAGTTCTTGTAAGACCCCCCTCAAAGCTGTGCATAACCATTGCCCACAAAACCAGTGGAAACCAAGAAAGACTGGAGGCTTCTCATGGAGATTACCAATATAAAAGTTTCAGTGTCTTAAATTCTTCTGGGGTCTAACTACTTAGTTTGTACTCCTAGGGTGCAGCCCAAGTATTTGATTGGAATTTGAAAAAATTGCAGTTTTGGTCTGAATGTTTTATGTTCCAAGAAAGCCAATAGGCAATCTGATTCTCTGATATTGCTGTGATGCTACCAATTAGTTGTCCATATCCTGGAGCACTGTTGTTCCACACAGAGGTACATATCCCTCTGAATCCTTCCAATCTTTTTTCCTCTCTCGTGACATGATTAAGGGATTGATGTGTCCTGTTTGAACAGCCTAAACTAGTTAATTAATAAGTGGGATTGTTATATGCTAAAGTAACTGTGCACCACCACTCTGGTTTGCTGCACCATACAAAAATAACTGGGATGCTAACAAAGCATTACAGCTTTCTCTCTTTCTTTCACAAAGCGGAAAAATTTCAAACGGGTCTCACAACAACAATCCCACTTAGTTTGGTGACAAAGCTCATCTATTTACACACTCCTTCTGTGTCACTAATGTAATGGCAGTAGAAATTGGGTCCTAATCCATGTATGAACTTCAACAATGCACAGCAGAGTTAGTCTTAACTGAGATTATAGATACAGCTGGTTAGGAAGAAAGAGCATTATAGTTCTGTACTTTCTGAATCCACAATAACTGCCCCAGTACACTATTTAAAGTTTATTTTCTCTCTTTGTCTTTTCAAAGCAAAACACTCGAAGTTCCCAGAGTTCTAGGACAAATCTCTGATTTCATATAGGTAAACAAACATTTTCTTCCTCTCTCCTCTAAATAAAGAGGAATTTGCAAAGCAAGTTAGATAAATGTGACACATTAGAATATATTTTAACCGGAGACTCCTGGGAAGGAACTGAGGCACAAGCACAATAAACATCTTGTTTTGCTGTTATGCAATAAGCCTTAAAATGCTCAGCATTTGTGCTGGATTTTCTGTATCATGGAATTGTGTAAAATTAGAGGTATGAATACCATTGCAGCATATATCACAAATGTATCACTAATTAAAATAATCAGTGCACAGAATTGCACTATTAATATATACTCCAATGTGTACCCTTATATAATAAGCAGGGCCATAATTAACACACGTTTCTGATTCCATGAATTTGCCAAATGATATTTCATTCCTTTCATTCCGTTTTTCCCTGCAGTGATCAATCTTGTTCAGTGTTAGGTAGAAACATGCTATTTCTAACATTTTATTTTTAACAGCATGTTTCATAATAGATTACACTCAGTTCCATTGGTGAGCTTTCAAAAGACCAGAATAACTAATGGCGATGGACAGTTTCTGGGTAAGAAAAAGACCTTTCTTTTACAATCCAGAGTATTTCATTTCTCTCTATAAAAGAAAATAAAAGTCATGCTCTGGAAATCTGTAGAAATAACTAAGGCAAGCCATAAAAAAAAATATGATTTGAATGTTTGCCTTGACTAGCTGTCTTCTCATAAGAACTATAAGAGGGGAAATAGAAGCAAAAAATGGGGATTTAGGTCCAGGAGTAAGGTTTATAGAAAAGATGGAAAAGAAAGCCAATCTAATCAAGGCATCCAGCTAGAAAATTGGAGACTGTGAGTTTTAGTCCCACCCTAGTCGTGAAATCTTGGGTCAGTCACTCTCTCAATGCAATTCAGCTGACTTCTTGTGGGGAAAATAGGAGGAGGAAATTACATTAGCTAGGATTCCAGCCTTGAGTTATTTGTAAAAATAAAAAAGATAAGATATAAACAAATAAATAAATTCCAATTTTATAGAGAGATTTAAGAAAATTGGACAAAGGAAGAAAAGAAGAGCCAGAGATAGTTGAATACATACAATAAACCAATTATCACCACATTGAAATGGAAGCTGTATACCCACGTACAACACAAAGATGAACACTTTTTGTTCCTCAGCTAAGAAGAAAGTGATCTTTTCATCTATTGACTGCTAATACTGCTTTGGTGCAATACTCTTATTAGGACTCTATTATTCTTATTCGAGATACTGTTTGATTCACAAAATGAAAAGGTGGGCTTACCCCTCTGCCCATATAAATGTTCTTCATACTTTGCAAGACGTTTGGCTTTCTGAATCCCAATTCTTGCGTGAGTTTCCGCAGATGAAGAAGTGAAGCTGTTGGACCAGAACAGCTTTGACAAATCAAGGACATTTAAGTGATCTGGCAAGTTCATAGCTGTTTTCTTACAATAAACTCAGGAAATTTACTGGTGGTGAAACAGTTGTACAGATGAGGGAAATCTTTCAAATCTGAATCAAGAAGAGAGAGGAGCTGGAAAGACAGCCAGAATTCAGTCCAGGCTCAATATAGAAGCAAGCAAATAGATCCTGTGAGCAGAAACTGACAGGACTTGATCGGGCAGACCCAGTGATCATCTTGTCCATTAGGTACAGATTCCATCAACGAATGAGATGCCCTCACCTGCCACATTGAATATAGCAAATAAATCTATGGTGATTGAATAAACCTAGTCTGGTTTTAATTGGTTTCATAGAGCTAATTCTTAGTTTGCAGAGATTTGTTTTAAAAGGTCTTCTCATGACTTCAAGCTCAGCTCCTAGTAACTCCCATGTAATTTTTCTCAGCAACAGCATGGAAGTGAGTTTGCCATTGGTTTTTTTTTCCCCCGAGATTTTAGAATAGGAAAGGTTTTCAAAAAAGTTTTTTTTTTCCTAACAGGCTTTCTTTTTTTCAAAGTGCCACATCAGAGAAGGAGATAGTATGAATCCTGAAACGGTTCAATGAGGAGGACACTTTGGATTATGACGATGTAAGAACAAAATACCATACCTGCAATTAAAATCTCAAACTATCAAGGGGAAATTAATCTGTCTTATTTTACTACTCTTCCCCAGTTTGCTTGTTTATTGGTTTAAAATAAGGGCTTTGAGAGCTTTCAGAAATGAAGTCCTTCTTCCAGAGAGTGAATGGGTCCTACCCATTCTACCATTTTTTAATCATGCCACCCTATCTCATCCCATGACATGATTATTGTTATTTTTATTATTTACAGATATACCTGACCTTTTTTGTGAGAGCTCCAGGTAGCTTACCCAGGGATTTCCTTTAAGATTCTTCCTACTACAACCATCTTATGAAATGGGCTGATCTGAAAGGGAGAAAGAAAGAAACCCAATAATTAATTTCCACCGCTGAGGTAGAATTAAACTTGAATTTTCCCACTCCTAGACCAACACTTTAAATCCTACAATAACATACATGTGTAAAATCAATGTGAGTGCTATGTTCTCAAGAACTTAGCAATTCAGAAGGAATATATGCTTGGATTCTTTCTTTTAAACTGCCCATCTTTTTTCCCCCTCATACATGGAATCAAATAAAATGTTCAATAATTAATTCAGCTTAATTAAATTGAACTACTTATAATTAGACAAACCATAGTGGCTGCTTATTGGAATGGATTAAGGCCTAATTGTGTTAAAATCCATGGTACTTAATTCACTCCCAAATAACACGATTTTCTTTTGCTTTAGGGAAATGTTCTATGGCTCACTTAGTTGGACCCAAACCATGAAGAGAAGGAAAGACTACATTTTAAAATAATTTTCATACTCTCTAACAGGTAAAGCACTCTTATACAGTCAAAAAGCCTAGAAAACAGACTCGTTTGATGTTAATCTGCACCTGATTACATTTTAAAACAAATTAAAGCCAATTGCCATATTTTACTTATTTTTTGCACGAATCCACAAGATTGTTGAACACACTGGAGAATTTAACCTTCTGTTACTACCCCTGTTACTACCCCACTTGCCATTCACTCAACAGCCATTTGGAAATAACCTGTTAATCCTCTTCACTTTTACCAGCTTTGAAAAGTGAACATGAGGAACAAATGACGTTATTCAATCACTGCCCCTCTCAGCTGTTACGGATTCTAAACTAACAGCAACCCCACTCTGAAATGAAATAACAAAATCCCTCACCCTTCATGTGATATATACAGTATTTATTTAGCAGTATGCTTTCCTCCTCCCAAAAATCAAAGTGTTTGAACACAAAGCTGTAAATAATCTCCTTAAAAGGCCTGCTAGGTCAGTTAAAGCTAGGAAAGTGGAAGGTGGCAGCCGGCACAAAGGATCACCAGTGGAAAAACGATGACCTAAGAAATTCTACAGAATCCCATTGTTGTAAATAGGAAAACATGTTTTACACATTTTAAATACACTGTAGCTAGGCCAGAAATCCATTCAGCTTCGTAGCATAAGAAAAGTGAATTTCAAACCAATTCAGAATTTTTGTATGAGACTGTTCTTAATCCCTTCTCCCATAACCACGTAACTTGTATTTCTCCAGGTACACAATGAAGAATCTTTTCACAATGCACAATGCTTTGGTAAACTAATAAAAAACCTTGTTGCCTGTATCTGGGAACCAAGCGTAATTATTGGATTTGAAAGATGTCTTTGTGTGAGAGGTTCATGGATGAAAACTCCCGACGGCCTAAAGAAAATAGCAGGATGCTCTATCTCGGGGACACTAAGCTACAAAGCATAATATAATCCCAGGGGACAAAAAGACGTAGGAAGAACAAGGATAAAGAGAGAACATGTTTTCTTGGCAATGAACTGAAAGAAAGACAGAGGCCACGATTGCAATTTCCCAATTTTTTCCCCCCTCAGATATTCATTTGATTTTTGTGTCTGGGTAGAGTTAAATATTTGAGGATTTTTCATGCCATCCACTTAAACTTTCCAATCCATCATTCCTGATTCCATCTGGGATACCTACCAAACCCCCTTTCACTTTATTTTCATTTTTACCGATGATATAGGAATGCATATATACAGGAACAATTTACATATCACACAGATAGCACCTTTATTTTTTTAAATTTGCTTTTATTTCCCTTCCTCCTAGCAACCTTAAAAGGATGGTAGCAGAAATTGGGAAGAGACAGGTCTTCTTCCTGTGATTTTTGTGGAGCCCAACAATGTCAGGCGTAGTAATGGGGACAGAGAAGGGTACCCCTCCCAGTAAAACCGAGCAAAATAAGGGGAGGTGGGCAGCCTCATTCCTCTTCCTGCCTGTTCAAAATTACCAATTTTCTTCTGCTAAAGGCAGTAAGAAATCAGAGATCTCTTCTGTGCCTACCTGAATGGGACTCATTGCAGGCTCTGTGGATTATGAATTTTTCCCAAAATAGAGGACAAGTATAAATAAAGCATTGTTCAAATAAATCATTTCCCTTGAAAGTCTGACTCTTGGCCCTCTGGTTTCATGATGCGGTGGGATGGACTTGACTCTCTGTTCACGTGCTGAGCTTGGGAAGGGCATGGTTTAGCTCTATAAATGAGAATGTGGTCTGTTATATTCCTATTATGAAAATTTTCAGAGTCAATGAAAACACTGGGGAAAAATAACAAAGATGAAATCCCACTTCCCAATCATTCCATAAGATGATTGCATTGGTCTAGATCAGGGGTCGGGAAACTTTTTGACTCAGAGAGCCATGAAAGCAAAATATTTGGAAAATTATTTCAGTAAGAGCCATATAATTAGACACAGCGCAGAACCTGCTCTCTCCACAAAGGCAAATTTGTGAATAAATCTTGATAAAAAAATTAAAAAATCCAAAATGGTGGCCGCCAATTTGTCCTCTTCAAAATGGCGGCCGCGGCATCGCTCGCACAAAGGTTGCTGGCCAGCGAGGGAGGCTGCTTTGAACACATGTGGCCTCGAAAATGGTGCTGTCTCCCGTACAGGGTCCCCAGATTGTCTGAAATAATTGCTGGGGCCAGAGACGGCGTTTGCAGCTTCCTTGTGTGTCATCCAAAATGGCGGCTGCCACTCTGCCCATTTTCAAAATGGCGGCCACAATGTCGCTTGCCCACAAGGGCTTCCGGTGATGAGACTTATTTTTTCTGCGAGCCATATGAAATTCTCAAAAGAGCCACACCTGGCTCGCGAGCTATACGTTCCTGACCCCTGGTCTAGATGAATTGGTTATTCTCTCTCTGATATGCAAACGATACTTCCAAATTGAACATGTTCTGATCCAGAATGACTTTATTACTCAGAATCATAGTGACAGAAGGTATGAATTGAGCCAATTTTAGTACCTTAGCGATGCTTTACAGCTTTTGCTGTTTTATGTTGTGGTTGTACATGATAAAGCTTTGACATGCTCAGATTAGGGTTAGGGTTAGGATTTAGGGCTAGCAAAATTGCAGACATTTCACTACCAAATCCTAACCCTAACCCAAGGTTACAAAAGTGCAGAAGAATAGCCAGCATAAGTGGGTTAATATGAACATAGAGGTGTTGTCTTCTCCCCATATTTTAACACAATTCTTAATGCTTTCAGTTATTACTTCGCCTCACTCAGGCTATAAATCTGGGGTTAGCTGAATGGGAATCATACTTTGTGTTTATCCTGCTCTCTGTTCCCTTTTACACCAGTCTCCGTGTATCCTTTTCTGCTTTCAGCAATCTTTGAACTTTCTTCACCATCTTTGGCCAGCAAACCCAGATTCCCCTTTTCTCACTACTCCAGTTTAAGAGTTATAAAGGACTTGAAAACCAGTTTCCTTGTATCCTTCAGGATCCATTCTCAGCTCTGTAGAGTAGTAATCTTCTGTGATCCTCCTTTCATTCATTTGGGCTGGGGTGGGGTGGAGGGCTACTCAGTGGTGAAATTCAATTTTTTTACTACTGGTCCTGTGGGCGTGGCCACAGGATTAAACATCACCAAGCACAGAATTAAACTTTACCAAAGTTACAATGTAATAAAGGGAGAGGCAGTTTCTCTGAGCAAGGCAATAAAGAGTAGGCTAGAAACAACTGCTTTATTTACAGAATTAACCCTGTAAAGTTAATCTTTACAGCAGGCATGTCAAACATGCGGCCCATTGCAAGTGCACCTGCGGCCCTCACAGATGAGATAAAATATTTTAAATCAGTAAATAAAATTAAGTAAGTGTGTAAACAGGAAGGAGAACCCTACACCCTGTCCTGAGATCACTGTTGAAAAGGCAATCTAGACATGTAACAAATAATTTAAAAAGCTTCCGAGGCTGTCCGGGCAAGTTGCAAGAGAAACGCCTCTCCCCTGGAGCGACAGCAACTCCTCCTTAGCCTGGTCAGAGGACCCGGTCGGGCAAGGCCAGCGCTTGTAACCTGACCCGCGCCACCACCATCACCATGTGTTTTCTGCTTGTCTTGCCATCCCAAGAGTATGACGGGCCACCCTCCGAGCTGCCAAGGGTGAGCCCAGCTGCTGCCACCCAATTGAAGAGAGTGCGGCCCTCATCATAACTCAAATGTGACAATATGGCCCTCAAGGGACTCTGAGTTTGACATGCTTGCTTTACAGGATTAACCCTGCAAAGTGCGAAAAAAAACCAAAAGGAGATTTCTTTTAATAACTGGTTCTATAGAACCGGTGTGAACTGGCTGAATTTCACCTCTGGGGCTACTGCAACTGCATAATTCATCATCATTTCACAGGTAGCCTTGTTGTACCCTTTTAAAACAAAAGTCTTCTTTGCATACTGGTGAAGACAGAAATATTTGCTGAAAAGACTGCGGTGAGATGCGAAATAACAGCAAGAACTTGTCCATTCATTTCTCTTCCAATTCATCCCTGCATCTGTTTTACCATGTGGAATTCTTGCAGATGACACCATCCAATGTACTTTAAACATGCAATAAAATATATCATTAAGTTTAACTCCACTTATTGTGGAGTTACAAACAAACATTGACGTCTTTTCTCAATGGAGAAGAGATTAGGGCAAAAATAGCTCTTGGTAATGTTTTTGCTCCGTTTTTAGCAAGGCATCTCTATTTTTCAAAATGTTCCTTCTTTGAGATGAGTTCTGCAGCTCATAATTCTTGTTTGCTAGCAAAGTGCCTGAATAAGCAGATTGGGCACAGCAAGAGCTTGGCGAACCCCACCGTTAACAAGTCAGCAAGGCAATTTAAAAAAAATATTTTTGTAGTTAGCAAATCCCAATAAGTTTGAGAGTTATGTAAAGCACATGTGCAGATTACAGGTAGTCCTCAACCTACGACCTCAATTGAGCCCCAAATTTCTGTTGTTAAGTGAAACAGTTTTTAAGTGAGTTTTGCCCCATTTTACGACCTTTCTTGCCACAGTTGTTAAGTGAACCATTGAAGTTGATAACTTATTAACATGGTTGTTAAGTGAATCTTCCTTCTCCATTGATTTTGCATGTCAAAAGATTGCAAAATGTGATCACATGACCTTGGGACACAGTAACGGGTCATAAGTATGAATCAATTGCCAAGCATCTGAATTTTGGACACATGATTGTAGGGATGCTACAGAGGTTGCAAAAACAGTCATAAGTAACTTTTTTCAGTGCCATTGTAACTTTGAAACATCACTAAATGAACTGTTGTAAGTCAAGGACTACTTGTACAGTCATGAACTACATAATCAACTAGACCTTTTAGCTATTAATAGGCAAGATGCTTTTCTCTGGATGTTTTTAGCTGCATTTTTTTTTACTTACCACTAAAGACTTTCTTTTAAATAAAATTGAAAAGAAGTTTGAAGGAGCTCAATAAAAACTTCTGATTTTTACAGTTCATTGTGAATAATTCATAATGTGTCAGCCAACAGAGTTTCCCACAGATTACTCCAAGGTGACATTTATTCTGATTCTGATGAAAGAAGGGGCAGCCATATCCCTCACTGAGGGCAATGTTTTGTTACTGGACAATTACCAGAATTTCAGGCAAAGATTTAGAGCTGCATTTCATGACTCAGTTAGGAGAGCAATGGCAGACTGAGAGATTTACAAGGCAACCAAAGGTTTCATGCATATCTATAAAATTTCCAATTATTTGCTAGAGATGGTTGGAATGATTTTGCTCTGATTGACAAAGATCTTGCTGATAAACTGAGAGATGAATTAGTGGGATGAGACACACCAAAGAATTGTGGGGGGGACGGGACTGTTCCAACTTTGTCTAATAGTAGAAAGATGATTGGAAGAATTGAGGAGACTCTACAGTTCTATTCATTCCTGCCTCCACTCTGTGACCACCTCAGAGGTCCACCAGTTACTAATAGAAAGAACTTTCAGTGCTTTCTATCTTTCATTTCCTCAGGCATGGGTTCCACTGACAACTCTATGGATAATTTAAACTTGTTAGGCTGTTGGTTTGAACTCTGAACTTGATGTTGTGCCCCACCAGCTGCCACAGGAGCTGGTGGCAGACTCAGACAGTGAGGAAGTTGGGGAGGAACATGGGCCAGTCTTGGATTCTGGAGTAGGCTCTTATGAGTGGTCTGTGTCAGAGGCAGAGATGGGGCCAGGGCCATCTGACAGTTATCGTCTGCCTTCCAAGACAGATATCAATGGGGCAGAAGAACAGCTGGAGCCTGTTCCCAATGTGCGCATGCACAGAGCTGCCAGCAGAAGGGAACAACTGAGGAACAAGTGCCAACTCGGGAGTAAAGGCGCAGGTGGATGGTGAATGGCGCCTCCCATAGGGATTAAAAGAGGAGTGAAGGGGAGGTGAGTTTACAGGAAATAATTAGTTCAGTTTATTAGGGTGAAGATCTGTTCCTGACTTCTTGCCAAGTAATTGCTGCTCCAGTGTGAAGTTTGAAAGATATCGGCCTGGCCACTCTCCAAGCCTGATAAAAGTCTGTAGTTGTAAACTGTTTGCTGGGACCTTACTGGAGAGAAATCCCCTTTCACCTAAATAAAAGAGATTTTATTGGGATGAGGAGTCTGCTTCTTCATCTTGGAAGGCCTAGGTCAGAACACTTGGCAATTTGGTTGAAAACGTTTTGTCACCATTCAAGGAGACATCTTCAGTGCGTTTTGAGTTGTGCTCGTCTGTCACAACATGGATCATTTAGACCCGTGTTCTGTCAGATGAGCACAACTCAAAATGCACTGATGATGTCTCTTCGAATGCCAATGAAATGTTTGTAACCAAATTGCCAACCCCGGAACTCAAACCAACACCTAACTACCAACCCATGCTACTAATATTCAAATACATTTCAATTTAAACTTGTGTTCTCCTAAACTAAATTATAGACCTCTGAAAAAAGAGATAGTATAGTTTACTCTGCTACTTTAAAGAGGGGTATACTTTATCCTGCTACAGTGTAAGCCTCTGAGTTGACCACAAAGACCTGCACATGTCAAAGTATAGGCCATACAGCAAATAAGAGCCCAAATTGTTTCAAAGCCATGTGTTCAGGGAAACTTTGCAGGCTTGACCTCTGAGAATTTGGGGGCAAATTCAGACAGTTAAAAAGAACTCAGAAAGCCAGCACCAGGGAAGTACATTATATTCTTTTTCCTCTTAGTTCCCAGCAGGTTCTGAAAGACAACTCTTATAGACTCAGGTTCCACTAACAATTTTATAGATGAGAACACAGTGCAACAGTTTAAATTACCCACAGAGTTGCTAACAGAACCTATGATTGTGGAAATAATGGATGGCAGGTATCTCAAGCCAATCTTGTTTTGTAATGCACAACATCTTTATAGCTGACAATAAAGGAGCATACAGAAATCTTGCAGTTCTATGTCACAGGTTCCGTACTTGTCCCAATAGTGTTGGCCATTGACTGGTTGCAAACCCATAATCCAAAAGTTCAATGAAAGCATGGAACTGAACCATCTTCAAAAGTCATGCATTTTCATAAAGTTGGATTTGAAAGGCATGAAGAATTCCATCAGAATAAAAGAGGACTATAACTATTCAATTATCTTTGAAAATTAGGTTGATAAATGTGAGTACACAGTATGGGTTGGCTAATTGTGATGCAGTCTTCTTCAGGGTTCATGACTGAAATATTTTCTGATATTTTAATACATACTTTTTGTAGTGGGATAATAGGATAATATATTGGTGTGTTTTAGAAGATCTGTATCTTCTGTATCTTCTGTTTTTTAAAATACAATTGGCTCTACAAACAAGCTTTTTGTAAAAAAAAAAAAAAAAAGAGGTGCATTTGACTTTCCTTGACTGGTTTATTTTGAATATAGGATCTCTACAGAGGGAATAGAAATGCATCTCACAAAAGTACACATCTGCATTCTTATGTCAGATACCTAATAATGTGAAGGATGGCCAGTATTGTATGGACTTCGCCCATGTTGTAGAAAGTTCATTTCTAATTTTGTAAATCATACAATATCTCTGATCATAACTTCTAAAGAAAGAACGTGTTCAAATAGTCTATTCAAAAACAAGCAGCATTTTAGGATCCGAAACTCCTTTTTCTTCATAGCTCACACATTCTCACACGTGTACATAAAGGATGGACTTTTCATCTCTTTACTTGTTTTGTCACTGCCTTTGCCACCTGGTGTGGATGCCTGGGTTAGACTAAGAAGTAAAAAAGAATCCAAGAACAAAGCAGTCACAGTACATTTGTTGCCAAGTAAACAAAATGATAATGTCTATGAGTTTACCAGTAGTGAAAATCAACTCAAAGGAGACTTTACTCTAATAGTCTGTAGTTGAAGTGAATTGATTTCAGTATTCAAGTTTGAAAACCCTTCACTTCTAGGCTGTCATTTGGTGGAATAATATCTGATCATTAGCTCTCTGTTGGCCTTTTTGTTTGTTTATATGTTTGTTTGTTCGTTCCAAGTAGTGATAGAAAACAGACAGGCAGGTAAAATTTGAGAAATCACATTCTCCATATTTGCAACCCTTCCAATAAAGAAGATGCCAGAAGTGAAAGAGTAGTTCTAAATCCTAATTATGCATCTAAACCTAAATAGTTAGAGAGTAATCACTACTCTAACAGGGGACATTTTCTGCCTTAAAAAATATAATCAGGTCCAGAAAAAGATGGTAATCCTTGCTAACAGGATTTCACTCACCTTCACATAAGTTTAGTCCTGGAGTAGAAATAAAGTATTCTAAAAAGAATTAAATGGAGAATTCTACTATTGTGAAATAATCCCAACAAGATTATTTGCATTATTTGCTTTTCTTCCTTGACTGTATAGTTGAATATTTAGTAAATTTTAGTTTGCTTTTCAACATAATAGAGAAGGAAAGGAGCTGTTCTTGGTACTGAAAGCATGCCCAACTTGTTGATAAAACAAACTAAGTCACTGAAAACACAAGCTATCAAATGCAAACATTAGTGGGCTTTGCCATCGTCTTAAGTAAAAATAGTAAATGTCTCCCTATCTTAATAAAAAAATCTATAAAATCTAATCTTGACCTTAAATTCATTAATTACTTGTCTGTAGATGCAGTTCTTGACAGTGACAAAATGATAGTTATTATGCTTAGCTTCTGAATATAGATTGCTGTTTTTTCCGTGTGTTTTTTTTTAAGCACTTCACACACTACTGACAAAACGTAGTTCCGCTTTTTCCTTCTTAAAATGTAACAGACAAGTCTGACGGTAATATCCCCTTTCTATATCCATAAGCCTGGATTTGACTAGAAAATAAAGGAAGATGAGAGTAAATCAGATATAACAAGAACTTTATTTTTTTGCTGTATCTTTTGCCCTTACAAAAATGAACTCTGGGCTGAGTCCATGGGATTATGATAGTCAGGAAATAATACATGGCTGGTGGAGTTATCATCGCATGCTTCCATCTGCTTCCATCCCATTGCTATCTTTATGATCTCCTTTTCAACAAAAAAGATCAGTCCTGAGTTCACATCTTCAGTTGGCTTTTGAAAATATTTAATATTTGATAAACCATGAAAACAGATGGAAATTAAGGGGGCTTCTTCTGCAGCTATGGTACTGGCGGGCATTTTTATTATCATGCAGTTTCTTTGTATAGGTAATCCTATGCTTACAATCATAATTGGGACCAGAAATTCCATTTCTCAGCAAGGTGGATGTTGAGTCATGCCAATTTTCCTATCTTTTTAGCCACAGTTGTTAAGTAAATCACTGCAGTTATTAAATGAACCATGCTGTCATTAAGTGAATCTGGCTTTCCCCTTTGCCTTTGCTTGTCAGAGGCCAACTGCAAACATCACAAATGATGATCACGTGACCCTGAGGCAGACTGTAAATGCCTGTCACATAAATTTTGAGATTTTATTTCATTGCCACCAAAAATCAGAATTGATATGTATAGCCAGCCCTTCATAAAGTAAAAATGCATTATATGTGAGATTCTTATAGGGATTAAATGCCAGTGACATAAGGTTTTAAGGTATAATATGATTCTTACATGTGTTTCAAGCTATTTTTTTTAACAAGTATAGCTATTTTTATAATGAAGTTTGGATTCCACATCACATTTAATCATTACTTTCTCAAAACTGAATTGTGGGTGGTGTTCTATCACCCTCTTTGTTCGGTTCATATAATCTGATATATTTAAGATTTCTTACAAGTGTCATTACTACCAATGAGTTACATCACTTCTAAAAATTGTGAGGTTAAGGGAAAAAAAAGATAAATGTTTCCTCTTAATTGCACATTGGTCAGACTCTGTCTCAAGTATTATGTGTAGTTCTGCAGTTCTTCTCCTCCTTGAGAAGGATAGGCAATATCTGAATGGATACAGAAAGAAGTAATGAGGATGATCAGGGAACTAGAAACTCAGTCTAATGAGGAGAGGTTGAAGGAACTGGAACTGTTGAACATTGCAGGGATAAGACTCTTTAAATATCTGAAACGATGTCACCAATAGTTTACTTTCACACCAGAGTGCAGAATGCAGATTAGATTTAAGCTATTTGAAGACCGTTTCCAGCTGAATGTTAGAAAGTATTTTATAACAGTAAAATAAATAAATAAACAAATCAGCATTTATCTAGAATGCTAATAGGCGTCTCTTTATTGATATGTTGAAACAACGGCTGAATAGTCAACTATTATGGATGTTTTGATTTGGATTTTTGCATAGAACAGGATATTGATTCAACCTACCACTATGATTCTGTAGTAACTTTGGTGCCCTACTCTGTTGCGAATCTACTATACTCATTTATCTGCCTTAAGTAACTCAATTTCTAGTTAATATAGAGTTACGCTTTCTGGGTTAGAACCTATTGGAATAATTTATTTCCAGAACATGAGGACATTTTAAAATAATCAGTTTCATTTAAGAAACTAAAAAATCCATATGCACTTAAGGTGAGTTACCTTAAGATTCAAAAATATTATCAGTCTGCTGACTGAACAATAATAAAGAAATCACCATATTGCCACAAACCAGTTTTGGTTAAAGTATGAATAATGATTGAAGAAAGTAAAAAAAAGAAAAAAGCAATATGAAATACTTGCCAGCACTCTAGTATTTACAGATCACTTACAGATCATGTTCATCAGATCAGATCTTTGAATCTAACATATTCTGTACATATTTCTATAATTTGTATAGAATGAGGAGCAAAAGCTTTTTATCTGTAGAAGTTTTAAAACATTAAAAGCCACATTTTTATAATAGTAAAACAGAGCAATACAACAACAACAACAACAAACCTATCTTACTCAGAACTGCCTAAATACTCAGACGTTACCTTAACAGCTCTTAGGTCCTTGGTTAGGAGTTGAACTGTTAAGTTTTTACTAGTCCCAGACTGTGAATCGAATTTCAGATTAAATCTCAAATAATATTACAGATTTATTATTAATAATAATCTGGTCGTACCATCCTTAACTGCCTGCACCAGACCAAGCCTTAAGAACAAATACATATACAACCAGAATTGAGAAGACAGCAACAGACAGCAAATGCCAACTGCAAAGGAGCTGAAGAAACAGTGGTCCATTTAGTCAGCAAGAAATTCACACATACTGGTTACAAACTGTGGCATAACAACATAGCAACAAGGGTGCATTGGAATATCTGCAATGAATAGCATTTTTCTACAAGCAAGAACTGGTGGGGGGCAGGCACAAAATAAAGGAAGTAGTAAAAAATGAAGTAGCTCTGGCATTCTAAAGTTCAAGCAGACAAGCACCTGCCACATAATATTCCAGACTTGGAGGGGGGTGGAATTTAGATAATGGATGTGGTAGCACCTGGAAACAGCAGAGTAGAAGAGAAAAAATTAGACAAAATCACAAAAACAAATACCTGCAAATAGAAATGGAACGACTGTGGCAAAAGAAAGCAAAGATCGTACCAACAGTAATAGGCACCTTGGGTGCAGTCCCAAAACATCTGGAGCACCACTCAAATACTATTAATGATTGACATTGACAAAATCCCCAAATCCCCAACAGCCAATTGCAAAAGGCAGCTTTGCTTGGAATAGTTTACATCCTGTAGTGATACTTTTAATCATATTAAATAACAATACCTTCCTATCCCAGATCCTAGGGAAGGATTCAATAGGTGGACAAAAATGATAAATCTAGTCTAAACATCTGGCTGGCTGTATGATGAACTATAATATTTAAACACTGCCCTGCTTATATTTATAGAAAAATAGCAATCTGTAGTTCTTGTCAGGAATCCAAAACATCAGGCACATTCTTATTATACGCTAGACTAATAATGATTTGTAGCTAGGCAAAGGTGATACAAAAGCACGTCATAATCCTATAAATGTCTTTCTGCATGAATTTCAATGTCCCTGTTCCAGATACTCAAAAGTCCAATTTCAGCAGAATCTACTGGGGAAAAAAAAGCCAGGAAGAATTCTGAATATAGCAGAGCAAAATGTTCTTACTTGAATTTTGAGGATGAAAATAGTGGAGCTTTTAAGGGACATTTCCCCTTAATATTTCCAGAAATGTCATCTTTTCTTAAGCCTGAATATTACCACTTGCCCCTGTTTCTAATATCTAATCGGGACTGAACTCACTTGAACCTTTTGCATGTAAGTGTGTGTTAAGAGTGATGCTGAAAACTACTTTACACTAATGTTGACCTTTTACCTTCTCTTAGCCTTTCCTTGCCATTAGGGAATAATTTACCTCTCTCTTCTTTATGGCTGCCTTTTTAGCAACCTGTTATTAAATCTCACCCCAAGTGTCTTTCTCAGAGACTAAATATATCCAAAGGCTTAGTTGTTATTGGTTTTTAAATTCTAATTTCATTATTTTCACCCTAGTCTGAGAATAGTAAGGGCAAACCAAATGCCATTCCTTTGACAAAATGGTACAATTCTTGGCTGCTTTCTAGATTTGCTTCTTGTACTCTTCTCAAAGCATTAATAGGTATGAACTACATTGTCCTTATAAACCTACAGTATAAGACTAGGAATAAATTATAGATTAAAACAGGTAGACCAGCTATGGATCAATAGAATGACATGAGATAATGTAAACTAGGATAAACACTATACAAATCAGTGTCTTCAGATTCTAGGAAGTGCCAGTATGTGTACTCTCAACTTCAGTTGTCTCCCCATCTTCATACTCTCCCAAAATATGAGAATACTGATGTAGATAGTTGAGTAGAAAATGATACCTGGGTTTTAGACCAGTGATCTTCAACCTTTGTGGCTTTGTGGCCTGGCTGGCGGGGGGGATGGGACCTGGACCGCGCGAGCAGCCAGCTGATGCGCGAGTGCACAGCTTGACTTATGCAAGCAGTGGGCTGGCACACACACGTGCAAGTACTTGCCAGCCTGCTGCTTGCACAAGTTGAACTGTGTACCCATGCACGCTCCGGCCCACCACTAATGCAGCCCAATTCTAAATAGGCCATGGCCTGGTAGTGGACCATGGCCTGGAGGTTGCAGACCCTAATTTAGACTATCATTATGCTTAGGTAAAATATTGCAACAGTTGACTAGAATGTTCTCAGAAAATTGTCCTGAGGACAATGGATTCTATTTTTAATCATCTTCTCCAAAGAAATATCACATTATTGTCTTTAATCATTTCCAACCACTTCTTTTTTAAAATGGCAAATTCCATCCCCCTTCTTTATGATGCAACCTGTGCTCCACCTTCAAATATAATTGTTTGCAAATTGGTTAGCAAATACATTTGTTTTACTGCTTTATTACTCTGTAAATCGCTCTAAATCTCTTTGAATCTAAGAGAGTTTAGTTCAAGACATCAGCAATTTTGTGATCTTCCTAAAGAATCTTCCTAAAGATCTTCCTAAAGATCCATCCTAAAGATCTTGAAAAGGCTATCCATGAGCACTGCTGCTGTTCCACCCAAATTTTGATAATCTCATAGGTCAAGTAATTAGAACCAGGGAAATCTGACATTGAACCCTACAGTTTTGAAGGTAAAAAGCTCATTCAAAGAAACAAATCCATAAACTAGAGGGCATGGGGATGCTATATTTGATCATTATAAATTATTAACAAGCACAGGAATGACGTAGTCCTTAGCAATGATCATATGATATGAGCAGATCCCTATATAATATTCACTTCCTTGTTCAGATAAGCTATTCAATCACACTCACGTCCTTTCCTTGGTCAAGGACTTCACCATTCTTTTCTGGCTTCAGAGGAGGATCTCATTTATTAAACATTATGTCTGATCAATATAAAAAGTGACCTGAGATTTAGGACGAATACATAGTGGAGGAATCTTAGGTCTTGTCTTTTATACAAAAGTTAACAGATTTGAGACAAAGTTGTAGAAAGTTTCATGGAACAACAAAACTTGAAGGGGTTGAGGCATGAACTTAACCATTTAAAACATGTTTTTTCAAGTATGCTGGGCTGTCAAATAATCAGTCTGGTGACAGATTTAAACACACCTTGAAAACAAGCCCCATGGAACCTGTGATCCACCTTCAACTATAATTGTTTGCATGGTTAGCAAATACATTTGCTTTACTTCTTTTTGCATGTCCATTAGTTTGCACTGCCCATTTGACAGAGCTATCTTTGAAAACAAATATTTATTTTTTAATTGTCATTCTATTATGAAATAGACAATAAGGTGATAGTACACTATTAAAAATGCATTTTAAATGCAACAAGCAACTCCAGGTGTGAAACATTTTCTCTTCCATCATAAAGTCAGTATCAAGATGACACACCGTAAAGTTTTAACAAAACAGGTGGTCCTTTACAATTATTTACAGTTTTGAAGATTAAAACAATGCATGTTTTCTAAATTTAGAAAACAACCTGCAACTAGCACAAGGTGTTCAGTAAACACCACACACTACTCAGCAGCTCATTTTCTTCATTATCACAAAGTATTTTGTTTGTAATCCATTACACTTTCATTACACTGTTCACTTTATTGATGTTGAGCTCGGCTGGACTTTATGCATCAGGCAAATGTGGTGGGGGGACCCCTTTTGATTTGTTTCTTCAGTTATCTCTTTCTTCTCTTAATTGGTTGCCCAACTATCCTTGAGCAGGGTATTTTTTTCAAATTGCAAATAAATGTAGGACAGCACATGGAACAGCTGAAAGATACTATTATTTTATTTTTCTGTATGGGAAAGAGGAAGACTTCCTGCCAAGTAAGATGCCTTAAAGGCAAAGTTCAAAATACGCATTTACTATGAAGGAGCGGGAAAAAAATAATTTGGCATTGTGACATAATGGCAAAGTAATGTTCTGGTTGTTCACTGAGTTCCTTTGCTGACACAATAAATATATATTTGCAAGAGCTGTGGTGGCGCAGTGGTTAGAATGCAGTATTGCAGGCTAATTCTGCCAATTGCCAACAATTAGAGTTTAGAGTTTATTTGATTTGTATACCGCCCCCTCTCCCTAGGGCAGGGGTCGGGAACCTTGGCTCTTTCATGACTCATGGACTTCAACTCCCAGAATTCCTGAGCCAGCCATTTT
>JAEANM010001942.1:0-25960 GCA_017656035.1 Myanophis thanlyinensis
ATATGTTTGTTTGTTTTTGTGAGGAGATACTTGGTTACCCAAATATGGGAGAGAACATCTTTAGTTCTCTTTTGCCTATATATAAAGAATATATATATATTCTTTTTCTTTATTATATTCTTATTTTTTTCCTTATTTACTATTTTTATTCCTTTTCTGTGTCTTCTATTTTTTCTTTTGATTTTTTTTATTTTAGTTTGCATTAGTTTTTATTGTTGTAATTGTAAGCTTTACTATATAATTATGAAAATTATGAACATTATGGTGTAACTGAATGTAACCATCTTATAACCTCCTACTTTAATGCTTACCAATAACAATTTATACAAGACCAATATATCATTACCATGTACATTTTAGCCTTTTATTCATAATTACCATTTCAATTAGGAAATTCATCGATTTTACTTCACAAAATTAGATGCTCCTTCATTCAGATTTTTTCCCCTCTCCCACAATACAAATAAATTGTCTTTCTTCCATTCACCTCCCAGATAGTTTGTTTTTTCTCTTACATTCCAGGTCACAATCTTCCACATGCCTTACTAATCATCAGACAACCACAACATTACTGACTTCTGCATCATCATTATGCATGCATGATCATGTTTTAATTGAAGTGTTTTTAGTAAATTCAAGAAAGAATACACTAGAGGATCCGCTTTACTTGTACAAAATTCGCATGTATTATTTCATATTGATAAGGTTGTAATAATGTCTATTTTGGGAGGACATTTTGATCAGTATGTTCAAGCATGTTCTCACTATTCAATTTAAGCCAGGCTACCTTGCAAGCTAACAGATTCTTGCTTGTATCCATCAAGTAGGAAATATATGCAACATATAGTACTGAATTCAGGATACTTACATTGCTCAATGCCTCTGCTGCTTTCATTTTTCCCCTTAACTTTTGTCTCCACAAAAAGAAACCTATAACACACATTGGGCTGGCATAATTGACTGGTCAAAAGGTATCCAGTGAGCTTTTGTGGCTGAGAGTGAACTTGAGTCTGGCTCTCTCCAGGGCTAATGCCAATTCTACACTTAATTATTATGCCACAGTAGCTCTGATTTCTATAGCAGGCTTTAAAAGACTTGTGGTTCATATGCAATAATTTTTAAAGACAATTGAAGTAAATTGGTAAAGCTGGCACTGTTATTTATGTGACATATAGATTAATTTGAATATGTCTTATGTCAATGAAAGGCCACATTAAATAATGAGAAATTCAGAATATGCTGTTTATAATGTAATTTTATGTTTATAACCATTTTCAAGTCACTTCCCTCCCTCTCCATTGTTATTATGATTAAGTTTGAAGTATATTTATTTAATACTGTTGAAAATATTCATATTTTCCTTTAATTAGTTTAGTACAGTACAGTAACACTATAAAGAAAGAAAATTAAGAACAAATGATCTGCTTTGGTTATTTTACATTCAATTTGCTTAAAACCTAAGTTTCTGTTTGACCCAATGTTAAAAGCTTTCTAAGATTGTTTAAGTAGCTTAAGAAAATTTGATGTCAGTTTTGCAGCTGTCTTTGTCATATTGATTTAATTGTGCTGGAAATGTAAATGACGACAATAAAAATGTATTTTCTGTGTAATACACATCCAGAAAGATATTAATTTTATAGTGTATTATAGATGTGTAATACAAATCCAGAAAGATATTAATTTTATAGTATGCATTACCAACCTCAAAAATTCTTCATAGGGAGTTCTGTAAAATAAATTCAACAAGAAAATAGACAATCTGGCATCCTCCATCAAGCACAAAAGTCTTTCAACTCATATATGAAGATCAGGGGAAAACTTTAGCATAAATAGCCCTAACCACCTTGTGGAAACTGGGACCAAATTAACTTACAACAGATATAAGTTCAACAACCAAAGACTGTATCAACTGGTGATACTACGAAAGAGACATTATTTTCTCTATAACAGTGTTTTGTAAAGTGTGATCCTAGCACACTGGAGGTTCTCAAATTCAAAATGATTTAGAACATAGAAAATTGAGTTGGAGGGGACCTTGGAAGTCTTCTAGTCCAACTCTTTAGTCCAAGCAGGAGACCCTATACCTGTGATGGCAAACCTATGGCATGGGTGCCACAAGTGGCACGCAGAGCCATCTTGCTGGGCACACAAGCTGCCGGCCAACTTACCTCTGGCTCTGGCTCAGTATGCATATGCGATTGCACATGCAGAGAACTAGCTGGTCTTCGGGCCTCCGCTGTGCATGTGCACAATTGCAGCAGGAAATCTAGCTGGTCTTTGGAGTTCTCCTGCATATGCACACACAATTATATGCATAAGCTGCATGCATGTGCAGATGGTGCAGATGCACATGCAGTGCATGTGGAAGAGCATGTGCAGATGGCACGTGCAAAGCACATACTTTTTGGCACTCGGTAAATAAAAGGTTCGCCACCACTGCCTTATTCCATTTCAGACCATTTGTCATATAGCTACGACAAATGTCAGGCTATGTTGAAAGATAATATTATATTAAAGCTTCTAGGCTGCTACAGATAGAAATTTTCCCCTTTGGGGATTTAGGATGACATATATTAATGTTCTTATTTACGCAGAAGACAAGCAATTTCCTTCAAAGTATTTCAGAAACTTTCATATATGTTTAGAACAGTTTTAAAAATAATTTGTAACATCTCAGGTGGACGCAATCTATGACATCTTAGATTCCACCCAATATTTACTGATGGATCTTGTCAATTTATGACTGCTGATGTATATTTCAATTCCTGCATATGTTTTCACTTAAGCCATTCGTTCAGTATGGTTCCTCTATATTATGAATCATTTTAAAATAATGGGTACTACTTTTACATATTCTCTCTATCTATAGCTACTTTATATACAATGCATATATGCTTGTATACATATATAACTATAAAAAGTGTTATTCTAATACAAATAATGCATTCAGTAGTTTCCTAGAATGTGCATATAATTATGCATTATGGACAGAAAATCTCTTGAGAAGAGCCTCATGCCGCATAGTCTGTGCAGAGCATGCATTATTTATTTCATTCAATTGATGCATTATTATTTATTTATTGAATCCTATCTTTCAGTTAAATTAGCACTCAGGGCACCTAACAATAGTTACAACCTAAACATCTTAAACAGATGTTAACAATTAAAAGTTTAGGGAAAAGGTATTCCTTCACAAAATCCAGAAAGAGTGAGGATCAATATAAATCATTTCATAGCTGGGGGGCAACAGAAGAGAACTTTTCCTGCTTGCCAAATAAATGACCCTCAAATAGTAGGGAAGGGCATCTCCTTCTGAGGCTTTGTATCTAGTTAGTACTAGCCTGCTTGCCAAGGATTCAGGCTTTAAACAGGCTTTCAATGATAGCATCCACAGTATAATGCGATGGTGCTAAAATCATGACAAATGTGGTGACTTCATTACAAAAATAACTATCTACATGTCTCCTGACGTAAAGTACTCCCCCCCCCCCCTTCCTGGCCTTCCTGCAGATACGCATGGCTTTGAAAGTTATACTAAAGTTTTAAAATGTGTGCAATAAGAAACTGGCAATTGTGTACTGATCATTCAGTAACACATTACATTTGCACCTTTAATTGATTAGCAGCTAAACGCTTGTATTTTGCACTAACTGCAATTCCCAGAAATTTTAAGGTGTCTTGCATAGATATATACAGCCAAGCATAAATTAATGCTTAAAGATTGAAATTATTTTATAAATGATATAAAACCTGTCTAAGAGCAATCTCCTAAAAATCTATAGAATGCTGCTCCATTAATACTGATAGTAATACAAAATGAATTCCCATCTGTGTTGTCTCAGAAATGGAAAGAAGCATTAGTTTAACTGCTATCATCTGAAAGTATCAGATGAAACCATTCTTTTCCAGAATTAGGTCTTAGCATCTTATGAGGTGTATTGTGTCTTCAGAGAAACTTATATGATCATAATATTCTGTGATCCTATCCACATGATAGAACCTGCCTCTGTAGCATAAAAGTGCTTTGAACTTACCTTAAATGTAGTTCAAGTTGTGTATAAAGAAATTTAAGTAGGCATCTCCGAGCTATAATTTCTGCATGGCAATCATTCAAAGCAAGACCACGGTCACTCATATATTCTCCATTAATACATTTTGTTCCTGTAGAAACACTTATAACCTGAGCGTCTTTCACATCGGTACCTGGAAAATCAGTTTCAGGAGAAAAGACTTATAGAAAGTTTTTTCCCTCTAGTCATCTTAAACATGTAGCCTGATGGACGCTATCTAATAAAAATAAGTTAATAATTAATTATTTAAATAATTAAATTAAATTAATTTTCAACTCTAAATAATTCTGAACTCTAAATTAATCAGATATTTGCAGATGAATACACATATATTTCTGTATGGATTGCCTTTCAAATTCTGGATCATATTAAACTGAGCAAATTATTAATTTGCATAGCCTGATTTTTATACATTATATTGTCAAACCATACAGATATGTGCATTTCTTGGATGGATTGAAAATATCCATACAATTAAGTAATTACTAGACTAAGATTACCGACAGATCCAGTGGAGCTAGGTGAAAGTTTGTTAATTTTAGAGAAAAAATATTTAGCTTCCAGCCTTGCAGTCTCAGGAAGTTTTTGTTCCATCTGAGTTCTAACAATTAAACTATGCACTGAATTTTTCATGCAATTCAGGATAGTAGTCTTGATTGTCCATGGGTAACATTATTTAAAGTATCAGATTCTAATTTATGGAATTTGAATAAATATGAAATGACATTAACTATAAATTTAAACTGGGAGTGTTTTTATCACCATTTTATTTACATATTTTAATTAATGTGATTAAAATAAATATATTTGTTCATTATAATAGTTAGCTAACTGAAATATATATGGCATGAATAAAACATAACTTTCTAGAAGTCAGAGAATTTAGGAACATTACTGATTCCTTTTCTCTGCCTTGTTCAATTTCTTTCTCTCTCTCTCAATATATAATTCATTTCACTAGTGTAACAATCAATTCTATTTATGGAACAGTATAGGGTTAAGTATTGTACGTGCCATGCCAACAGAATGTATTTAACTCAGTGAATTCCAGTCCTTTGGAGTAAAAATATCTCTATCCTTTTAGTACTGAATATATCAGGATAAAATATACATGATTATAACATTTTAACAGTGAAACTGTCAATGATTTATTTAAGTTATACTGTATATTTAATAGCAATGCTGTTGTTAAATTTTTATTATGTTAAATTTGGGATAATATAGTATTTGATTATTATAAATAGCTACTTCATTTATATGATTAAGCAAAAGACAAAAAGGGCTTTAAAATTAAAAATGAAAACAGTGATTTGCAGACATATGTACACATGCCCAATAATGGTTAATACTGAAATATAACATTTAGAGATTACAATTAAATATGATTTACTAATTATAATTTTTGGCATGAAGAGATTTAACATTGTTAAATATGGGAAAGAAAGGGGAAATATCGATTTACCTTGATCGCTTTATTTTGTATACAAACAAGGGGATAAAGAACCCAGTTGCATGGCAGGTTGGTCTTGTTTTGTTTTTACCTGTTGTCATGACAACACCGGCTAGCACTTTTCTAC
The DNA here is from genome assembly GCA_017656035.1 of Myanophis thanlyinensis. Lineage (NCBI taxonomy): Eukaryota > Metazoa > Chordata > Lepidosauria > Squamata > Homalopsidae > Myanophis > Myanophis thanlyinensis. Next base: position 5,648 of record JAEANM010001942.1, read on the forward strand.
GTGCATGAGGGGATGTAAAGTTATCTGTCAAATCGCTGAATTTCTCTACGACCAAGCGTGCAACAGCATCGGCTAAAACCTGCAGAAATCATATTAGTATGTTGGAGAGTTCAGAAACACAAATCTATTTCTTACTTAAAAATGAACACTAAAAGCCTGCCCTTACAATGTTAAAATGAATTTATCCATTTGCATTGCATTATCATGCTATGTTCTACGGCATCCCTTAGAACAGAACAGATAATCAGAAACTGGAAGGATGACGTACTGTAAAATTAAAAAGGAATTAAAAAGGAATGATTATGGATTACATACATATTTGATTAGAAAATCATTAATGTATAAAAACTGATTTAAAAAAAATTCTGCTTCAGCAAAGTTAGTCCTATATCGTAATTGAAGACATTCATTACGATTTTTTATCAAAACCACAAAAATGCCAATTTTGTAAAATATTTCAAATATCTTAAAAATAAAATATTATTTTTAAAAAAATAAAATGAAGAGTTTTAAAATTATCACAGTAAACTATTGACTAGAGGAGATAACTATGAAATACACATTGAATATAAACAATAAATGCTGAACAGGGAAGGAAATAACATAACATATGAAAAATGACAGCTATTTGGTTAGTTAGCAGCCAGATCTTTCATCTTGCTGAACAAAATCCAGAGTTTAAGCATAACATTGTTTAAATAGTGGGTCAAACAATAAGGAAAGAGTGCTTCCAAATTACTTTACCAACTGCTGCCTAATACCTCCCAGAACGTAGATAAAAACTATTACAAATTCTCCACTTTTTAACCATTCAAATAATCTCCCCTTTTAAAACAATATTATTAACTACCAAAAGGAGAAACTTTGGTAATTTACTACTGAATTCATTAAAACAAATAGTGTATTTCTAATTGTTAGAAAAATACTATGATGTACAGGTTTCATATTCTAAGAACTGTAACTTGATTTTCCATAATATCAACAGTAGCTCCAACTGAATTGGGCTAATACAATCAAGTTTTTCCTAGAATGATCTATTCTAAGGTTTTTTAAATTTAAAATTGCAAGAATCCCATAATATCCAACAACGCTGAGTATACGTAATAAATTTCGTGATTCCTTTATCTCAGATTTTATGTAGATATGTATGCATGTGCCTTACAGTCAGTCTTGATACCTGGCCACTCCCTGAACAAGTTTCTGCAGTTTTCTTGGCAACTTTTTCAGAAATGGTTTGCCTTTACCTGCTTCCTTGGACTGAGAGAGAGTAATTGGCTCAAAATCACTCAGTTGGCTACTATGCCTCAGGGGGACATTTATTCATAGTCTCTCAGTTCTCAGTTTCTAGCCTGGCGCTTTCACTATTATGCCAAATTTGCTCTCTTTAAATGCAGCTCACTATAGTGACGAATATCTGTAGCTCAGGTGTAAGATGAGGATGGAGGTTTTTTTCCTCTGAGCTTGTGGGTTGGTTTTGAATGTTTTGTTACCAGGCTAGATAACATCTTCAGTGGAACTTAGGGGATGTCAGTGTCAGTGTTCTTCTGCTTATAAGGGCTTTGTGTGATGGGTCTTGTGATGGTATAGTCATGTCAGGTCAGGGTCACATCAGATCAGGATCTTGTGATGGTCAGGTGTGAGTGTGTCAAGTGAAGGTCTTATTGTTGAATGGCGTACAACAAAAAAGAGCACACATTTATTCCCCAAAGTAATCACAGGATATAGGCCTCTGTTTGTGGCTGTGTTCCTCACAATGCATGATGGATTTGGGAAAACATTGAGGGAGACATGAGGCAAGGCACAGCAACTCTTACTAAAAGCTAATAATGGAGGAAAAATTGTTCATTTTGAAACCTAGGCAATGGGGAAATGAAGTTAGTTGGTTAGTTATTTAGTTCAGATTCAGGGTGGACAGGAGGGGAATAAAAGGAATGGTAAATTTTCTCATCTACAATTCCCAACCTTATAAGTCAAGCAACTTAACAAACATATAATCATGCTCTGGCACTATTATGAAACATAGAATTCCATGCAATTGTAATTTTTTCCCCCTTCGCTCTTATTCACATACTATTCAGCAGGAGGGGTGGAAATACTATACATCTCATCTCTTTTGGCTAAGAAGCAATGGAATGTTTCAACATTTGCAGAGATTTGTGCCTGATTTGGACAATGAAATTGCCTTGCTCATTTACTGGGTTCATTTTTATGGAAAATTTGGAGGCTGCAGAGGCCAAGCAATCTAGAATTGCAGAACTGACATGATATGCTATAGGCTGTCTTGGGATGACTCAGTATATTTGAAAAAAATAGCTGTATAACTGATGGAGAGGACAAATGTAACAGAATGAGTTTAACAAAAATGGGCTTGAGATTTTAGAATTTAATTTCTTTAGGCCCTATAGTATTTGAAGGAGCCCCTTTTTGTATATACATAATCCCCCATTGGTGACCCTACTCAATATGTCTTTACATAGATAGCAACTTGGCAGCAAACTTTTAATATATACCTTTTCCACCCCCAACCTGTAAAGTGTGTCTCCCAAAGGTGTGCTGCCTACCACACTCTGTTATTTTTTTCAATCAGTTAAAAAATTCTTTCAGAACTTTGGTTTTCTTTTGCTGCTAGGCTTCAGGTTTTACATATGTTTTAATATCACTGTTTACACTTACTTTATTTAGGCTAAATTGTTTCTCATTCTTAGCCATTCAATAAACAAGTAACACACTTTACAAACAAATCAAATTAATTATATGAGCAAAACTGCACTGAAGTAGAATCAACATTTGTTCCCTGCCTCAAAAGTCTCATGAAGATTTAGCAAGACAAAAAGACACTGGTGACAACATCTCCAATGGTTCAGACAGCTCTGGGTTCAGCATTCCAGGATTCTTGGCCTTATCTCTACAATCAGCTGATGGCCATATGGTACTAAGCTCAGAGGCATTACAGAAAGAATTGTTTGTAAAATTATACGGAGGACTGCCATTTATAGCAATATTGGACTCGATAACCCTTAAGGGATTCAAATGTCCCAAAAATTTAATATATCTAGGAACAGAGACAGAGCAGTTTTACCTCCTAAACGGTCAATGAACATTTGACCTGGTGATGGTACAAGCAGTGTCCTTCATTATTACCACGTGTAGTCAGGGAAACAATGTGTTTGAGAGCTATTCTTTATTTAAAGAAATAGCAGACATTCTGGGGGGGGGAAACATGCAATGGGTGACTGAATATCAGTGTTGGTAGCAGCATACAGATGTGAAATGCTTATAAAGAAGTGACTACTACCACTTAGATGAGTCATCTCCAGTTTTGCCTACAAGCAGATACATGCTTTACCAATTGATTTTGGCAAGGCACTATTAAGTTATACAAATTACCATGGCTTTCTGGCAAGCAACCAGTATGATGGCTTGCTCATAATGACAAAACAGTATTATAATAGTAGTTCCACCCTATCCTAAACATTTCACTTTGCACAAAAATAGAATTGATCAAATCATACCTACAGCTCAGGATTACTATGCCTATTTTCTTAGCAATAGCAAATATTCTCAGGAATTAAAAAAAAAAAACATAACTTTTCCTCAGCAATAAACAAAATATAATTAAGAGACCTGATCGAAATGTATTAGCAGTATACAGGAACATTATGGCTTTCCAGATACCGTATGTTTATTTTGAATTACAAAAAAATCAATCCCAGCACTGTAAAAATTTGCATCATGAATACACTCTATCTTTTTTCTCACCTGTGGCAAATGTAACTGGAGGCCCTCACTAGGAATAGGTTGGTGAGATGGTGTTTGGTCCAGCTGCATATTAAACAAAGATGCGAGAGCTGACTGAGCTGCCCGAGCCTTTGCCAGTTTTTTGTTCCGTCCAGATCCTTCAAATGTTTGGCCATCCACTGACACAGCCATTACAAAATTCTTGGCATGACTCTCTCCACTTTCTGAAATAAATTCATACTTTAACCCTGGTCGAAGCTCATTTAGTATCATCACTGGATTCTTCCCACTGGTTGATGCATACGGTGATGGGGCAGGGAGAGATGACTGGATAAAACTACTAGCCACAACGGATGAGAGGCTGAAATCTGCACTGGAGGTGAAGGAACCATCTCCATTGGATTCCAAGTAAAAGGAATGGTCAGACTGAACTGGATTTTCAAACCCATTGAAGAGGGTGTCTGAAAAATCGGCCTGGTCAGAAGTAAAGTCCGTATTTACTGAAAGAGTTCTACCCATTGCTAGATGAGCTTCTGATGCATTAGGAAATTGAACAAAGGATCTCAGAGCTTTCTCAGCCGCATGGAGTTTTGCTTTCTTTTTTGTGGGCCCAGACCCTTCAAACATCTGCCCATTAACTTCTACCGCCATCACAAAAATTGGAGCATGAACTGGTCCGGTTTGGGAGAGAAGCTTGTACTGTAAGCCAGGCTTGATTTCATTCAGCTGCATCAGGGCATTCTTGGGCAGCACTGGACCTGGAGTTTTCTTTTTCTTCTTTGGGCGGAACTTGGAATGGCCATTGCTTCCCTCATCCAACAGCCGCTTCCTGCTGCTAGTGCCTCCACCATTAGGGAGCTGATTCCCCTCCCCAGCACCTTGCACAGTCCCGTCTTTAGGTGGAATGTTGTCCATGTTGCGATTCTCTTTAATATCAGTGCTGCCTGAACCTGTGATGCCCAGAAAGAGTAACTTACAATGCCTTCGTTGCAGGACCTTGTAAATGTAAAATTTAGAGATTCCTTTATCTACCTTTGCAACTGGTTAAGTGATGTGTGCTCAAATATTATTGTTATTCATTTATGAACAATTTACACAAATTATTTAAACATTTTGTACTCAGTATTGACAAATAGTTTTCATTCTACAAGCAGAGAGAAGCTATTAAAATACATTATAAATGACATCCATAATTCTAAAATGAAAACAAACCATCAGACATCTTATATAGAATCAAGCTATTTGCTCATCTCTTATCACAAAGAAGAAATTTCTCCCTTTGGGAAAAAAATGACTGACAATTTAGTCCTTCAAATTTTAATATTGATACCAAGCTTCCCTCAGACTTTAACTTTAACTCCTCTAAGGAGTATTATATACATGAACTCCACCACACATGAATATTTACCTGGTCATTTAGTTTCCTTTCATATTAATGCTGAATGTACTAATGAAGGCATTTTAGAGTACAACCAATTGCCATCTTGCTCCCTTGAATGCATGAGATGGTCCTATACGAGACTGTTCCAAGTAAATTTCAGGACACACATTTTTTTTTTTTAAAAAGAGCCATCTTTATTGGGAAATTATTTTTCTCATATCCATAACTATGCTTGCTTGGAGAACTAACTACCAAGAGATTTATCTGTAGTCTTTTAATTGGATATTTAGAAATAAATATCTATTATGCATGCTGAAAGTATAAAACTGGAAAATAGAGCTATACAGAAACTAGTCTCTAACGAAGATAGATATATTTCCATGAAAAATGAAGGTATCAATAGTCTCTGATTCTTTCAATGACACATACACAAAAAATTACTTTCAGGAATTCTAAAGTCACTATAGGATGGAAAGATAGAAAAAGATAGACTAATACAGAATAAGCTTTCTCAGAACTCAATCTGCAACCACACTTGACTTAATTTGAAAGGAGGAAAAGATTATCCTGGCTGCCATATAAAACTAAGTGTATAAAAGAAATACCTCACACTTTGATTTCCATCAAAGTACAATCTCTCATGACATGAGTAGATATTTCTCAGTTTAAAAATTGTTTACATAAATATATTACAGTAAAAAAATTACTACACACACACACACAATACACACACACATATATAGACATATACATACCCTGTTTCTCCAAAAAGATGACCCACCTTCAAAAGAAGCCCTATCATGTTTTTGAGCGCATTGAAATTAAGCCCCACCTACAAAATTAGCCCTAATTAAGGCCCTGCCCACCCTGGTAAAAAGGGTAAAAAATAAGCTAGGGTGGGGATGGAGGGGGAGCTGCCCTACTAACCAGGCCTCGCACACCCCAACAACTGCCATGCCTTCTTCTGCGGCCACTTTCTGCCACTTGCATGCATCGTCCCAGCCTCCATTTCTCCATTAGATGCCTTCTGAAAAGTCCTCTGTAGCCAATAATAGAAATCTGGGATGATCCGGAGCTCTGTTATGGGCTGCAGAGGCTTTTCTGGAAGGCATCTGAAGGTGAAACGGAGGTCGGGGTGATGCATGCGAGTGGCAGCAAGTGGCTGTAGAAGAAGTGCGCCAACAGCAGGCTCCTGCTCGGTGGGGCTGTGGGTGCCACTGCTGTCAATAATCAGAATCCTCCAAAAAGAAAGCCTAGCCATTTTTTGGGGGGGGAGGCGGGGGCAAAAGAAAATAAGACCCAGCCTTCTTTTTGGAGAAACACGGTACTTACATACATACATACATACATTTGGGGAGAAAGGGAGAGAGAAAAAGACAGAGAGAGAGGATAATTTTATACACTTTCTTAGGGAAGGATGAGCATGTTAGGGATTATTACAAATGAAAATTCCCCTGAAACTTTTGTGATTGCTTTAAAAAACAAATTTGATAGAATGAATTGGTTTATGAATGCATGCCATTATGACATGACCACATTCATACTTATTTACACATCTCTGTTTCAAACACATCCATTATTTCTACTCATTTCCTTTCAATCTGGATCCCTAGAATTCCTGAATATAATAAACTGATGTTAATCCATATAGTATAAGGAAAGATATTGCAATTTATTTTGATCAGGGGCAAATCGGTAAGTATTAAGAAGCAAAATGTATAATCAGGCTGAAAAGGGGGAAATAACACAATTCAGTTATATGCATAGTAATCCCCACTCTATTCTGTACAACAGAATGGAAACAGAAATTGCCACTGCAGGATAATGAGCAAAACATGTTGGAATTGCACTCATTCCAGGAATATAGGACTTTGGGGTTATAGGGAAAAGAATATAGGAAGAAGAAGAGCATAGTATCAATATATCTGGCATGAAAAAAATAGAATTGTAGTTACCCAACAGATTTCTTATGAAATAGTATTACTATCAGCTATGTTTTATCGCACAAAAACATACAAATATAGTGAAATGAAGTAATTTACATTAACTAGAATACCTTACTTAGATAAACTTAATAAATGTAATTATGTGTAGATTTAACATAAATATCAAACATTTTTTCAGCTGTCACCCCAAACTGGAAATCAATGTATAAAAGAACAATCCTTCCAACACAGACATCACAAGATATTATGACATTATATAGATTGGACTAGGATGTTAGAACTATACTGATGAAATATATGTAAACAATTGAATAAAATTAAAAAGGCTTCATAAAAAAGAATAAAAAGATTGCATGAAATAGCAGAAAAATGGACTAATCTTTAAAGGTAGATGTCAAGAGCATAAAATACAGGCAGGTCATTCCCCATTACGGAAACAATGGAAGTTAAGTATTATTGGGTGGGAGAAAGTTCACATCCTCTTATTTCCTTGCGTATTTCCTAAGAAGAGTAAGTACAACTGCAGCCTCCTTTTCATGCTTTTTTAAAGCTTATTTAGTGGCAATTTTCTAATATACATTTTGGCTTCTTGAGTCATTCCAGGGCTATTGTCATGAGTTAAGCTAACATATATCTCTATCAGCTCTGGTAACCTCGCCATTTGCAGGCAGGGGAGTCCAGAGAAGGAAAGCTCCTTTTAATTCCGAAAATGAGTCCCAATGAAGAAAATTTAGGGAACTTTCTGCTGCTCAAGTGTCCTCTCTCTCATCGCAGAATTATCTGTCACCAGTTGCTCTGTGAGATTTAGCAAACAAACAAAAAGACAGCATATGACCTATTTTGAGAATTTAAGCTGTCAAATTGGATATACATCTATTAAATAAATAAATAGTCCAAAACAGAAACTTGAACAGAAGCTTTTAAATGCTGCAAAGGATTATCAACAATTCTCTTCAAGCTAGAAACCTTATGATACACACTATTGTACTGCTAAAATGATGTTAATTTTATACTTACAGTATATATAGTAATGCAGACACCAATCTCTCGTGATTTTAAATAATGCTTTCTATATTATTATTTTGTTAAAACAAGATATTAAATGTCAAAGCTTTAATTATAGCCCAGTAATTCAATGCCATTTAAAAAATAAACACCATATTTTTAATTCCATGTAGCAAAATGCTGCAAGGAATCCAGTTAAAAGTAAGATTCTGTTTTGCTGGAGAAAAATATTCTAAAGACATAAGTTTTTAAATGCCTGCTATACATGCAAACTATTAAGGAATCATGACTGTCTTTCAAAATTTGATCTCCTGGATAACATATTTAAATTTGTTTTAAACCTAGCAATTAAAAACATGCACACACCACTTCACCTAGTTGACAAAGCTGATGGAATGGCTATTAAATTTTCATTTATAACATCCTCCAACAAAAGCTTGATAGGTTACTCCTTTCGGTGCTCAAAAGAACAGAAAATTAGAAGAAGCTGGATAGAAAGAGATTGGTAAAACATACAAGTTAAAAAGCAAGAAATAACACTTTTATAATAAAGGCAAGTAAAATAAAAGCTACAGATAGTGTTGTATTTGTAAGAACTATTTCCTTTGTAATATGTTTCACCATATCCTATATTTTACCGCAAGGGACAATTTGATAGAAGATAGTATTCAGATAAAACACATTTAGAGCATTATATTTATATGATATAATTTGGAGACTGTGCATGTCTAGAACATTTTTGTCCCATTAAAATTATAAGCAAATAGTTTTGAAAGTTTCAGATTGTTTCAAGCTGGACCTTCAAATATGTGGATTTGATTATCACTGGACCAAAGAAACATTTTTACCTTCAAACTTTTGAGTTTTTTCCAAGTCTATTAGAACATATTTTTGAATTTGCTTTGTATTAAGTTAAATAATAAATATGTATGCCCACAGGCTCTTTACAATAAATAAGATTAATTATTTTTTCAGCATTTCTGTAACAGCCCAGTATTTAAGATCATTTTCATTTAAAACAGGGCAGGAATCCAGGAATAGCCTGCCAGATGAGGCCAAGACACCCAGCAAGATGCCATCATGGTATAGCTCACCCATTTTGAATGTGTAGGGTGAAGCTACATGTACTTTCAAAATGGGGGCGGGGGGGGCACTTTCAGCTCAATAGCACAATACCTAGACAAGGTCAGCTCTCATACAATATATCTAGGAAGGATTAGATATGTCCTCCCACTTCAATAGATTCTAACTACACATGTGATACCTAAATATAAACTCTGCATGAATAATCAGAAGCAAATTTCAGTGCAAATTGTTCCCATCTATAAAAGCATAGATCACAGGGAGATATGACCCAGTCAGTTAGTCATTATTAACTAGTTTTACAATCTGATCCTATAAACACAATGATAAAATCACAGTTTTATCACAGTTTTCCTGTGTAGAAAATCATTCTTATTTATGATTAAATGCTTTCTTAAAAATGTAAATATCACAATAATAAATCTGCGGTTTTTAATTGCACTGCTCTTTCTTTTATTTCTTAGGAATTAGAACTGATAAATTAATATTCTTTGCCAGAGAAACATTTTTGAGAATTCATCTTTCAAATCCTTCTCAATACTAAAAGCTTTAGGTCTTTCAATATTTTTTTTGAAATTTCAGCACATTTGCATTTTTCCAATACTGTCTGTCAGTAAGGATTTAATATGTTCAAAATACTTATTTTTCCATCAACCACTGCTTTGGCATTAAATAATTATTCATAATATCAATCAACCAATCAATTTCCAATATTTTGCTCAGAATTATTTTGCATTCTAGGAAACTGCCCTTTAACCTTAAATGCTGTCACTATATCTTACTGCATATAACAAACATTAATTCATATTGCTGTAAGTCATAGTAAACTTTAAAATATGATTAGAAAATTTAACTAAACAAGAACCTGCTCTGCTGGTGTAATTTCTTACCAAAGTGAACAATAGTAGCAACAACATCATTATAGAATTGTAAAAGTAGCAATAAGTTTTTGTAAATTGTAATTGTAAAATAGCAAGAGCTATTTTAAAGTTTTAAAAAAGAAAATTGTGTTGAAATACAAATCTTATTTAGCCTCTTTTTTTTCCTTTCCAGTATTTTAAGACTTATTTGCAACCTCCTTCTCTCAATATTGAATGAGACATTTTCATACATGGAATTTTAACAGATAAGTTTAAATCTACAAATATAGTTTACCATTATGCTGTAACATAGAAAGATCTAGTGATATATAATTGAACAAAATAAATTCAGTGCCAATACTTAAACCAAGACACACATTCACACATACAAAAAGTGGAAAACCTAGTGGTATCATGAGGCGATGGATTTTGCAGAAAATATATATGATTCTCTCTCTGGTAATAAGAGCTCTCTCTTTATAAATCTTGTGATTTTGCAGCTTTTGTCAAGTGAAGGGCAAAGTCATATTTACAAATAAATAGCAATCAGTTTAAATATATTATTTAATGCTATAATTTAAAAGAAATATATTTTGTATTTCTTTTGGCATGTCAAAAAATATATAAAACTCAACTCACGCACACACACATACACAGGGAAAATTCACTTTTTTAAATAAAAATGAAAAATATACATTAAATTTTGCATGCAATTGACAGGATATAGAGAGCTATTTTGGTTACCTCAAGGAAAGTTCTATTTTTATGGTTTAACATAAAACTGAAAGGGTGTGGAACTAGCAGAATAATTTTGTTCACTCCCATTCAGCCCATAGTTTCTTTTTTGCAGACCTCAGAACTTGGGAGAATCTGTTCCTAACTGAGGCAAGAAATAAAATCTAGAGCCTCAGATCTTTTTCTAGAAGCAGAAAAGAGTCTGTTTTCTGATTCTGGAAGGCAAAGCTCACCTAACCTAGAATATACATTTGCATAAAAGGGGTAGGATTTAGATCCGAAGACCAAGTTCACCTCTTTGCAGATTTTGACCCCACATCTGGTTGCTGTTGGCTTATTGCAAGCTACCTAGATCTCTGTAATAAAAATTAGTAGGTGAGACAGGATGTCCTTTGTAACACAAGATTCCAAATAAGTGATATTGGCATTTAAAATATATTAAAGAATCTTCTTGTAAGAAATTTTTCTCAAAATATTTTATTTTTTTCTCGGATGTACACAAATTAATTATGGGAACAGGGATACTACAGCTGCAGTTATTTCACATCTCTGCAGAAAGAAAAATGCTAGCTAAATCCCTGAACAAAAGACTACAGTAATCATAGCTTCTATATGGTATGTGAAATCTTAAGATAAAAATGGCTGAAACAATTTTTAAAAATCATAAACATAATAATTGTATTATGATGATTACATAAATAAAATATAATTATGATTATCATAATTATTGTATGATAATCAGATGACTTTGAATGTAATAATTTAACAAAAATGTTGCTAGTTTCACATAAATAAAAGATAATCTACAGCTTTTCATATTTAATATCTTATGTTTGTCTAGATGGGGTAAAACTGGTTTTAAAAACTAGAAGAAACAAAACATTTAAAAAATGACTAAAAACATATCATTATGTCTATAATTTGATCAAGAGTAAGAACATAATTGAATGCATTACTACATATAAGCTCAATGAGTTCAATACAAAATATTCTTTAATAGTTAATACTTGAGGAAAATGGGAGGTCTAGAAATAGGTAAAGGTATATATTTCCCTTGTCCAGTTGTGTCCAACTCTGGGACGTGGTGCTCATCTCTATTTCTTAGCAGAGGGAAGTATCATTGTCAAAAGACATTTTCTGTGGTCATGTGGCCAGCATGGCTATATGCCAATGGCACACAGAATATTGTCACCTTCCCATTGAAGTGATACCTATTAATCTACTCAAATTTGCGTGCTTTCAAACTGCTAGGTGGGTACAAGCTGGGGTAGGAACAGGAGCTCACCCCATTGTATGACATTTGAACCCAGGCTGTCAGCTTTCCAGCTGACATGCCCCCTGGTCTAGAAATATAAATTAACTAATTAACTAACTAACTAGCTAACTAAATAAGCTAACATAAACTAAGTTAACCAAATTCAAGGGGACCTAATTGTCAGTTACTATGTATTCTGCCTATTCATTCAAACCAAATCTTTAGTGAAGTAAATAGACCACATATTCAGCGCTATTAATGTACACTCCGGAGACTTCCCCTTATTCTTAAATGCTAACACTATCTTATTTCATACAACTAAAAATAGGAAAAATCCTCCTCATTTCATTAAAAACCTGAAAGGAAGTTTTCTCTCTATGAAAGGGAATTTAACAGAAGTACCCTGCAGAAACCATACTGAGTACACCTTACTCATATTTTCTTCATCATCTATGTTCATCATGAAATAGTGGTTCAGGCTTCTACACTGGTGCAGACGGCTTTTTCCTGAAAGATAAAACAGAATAATTTTAATATGTTTTAGTAAATAATATTTGTGTTATTAGCATGAATATTTAAATATATGTTACAATATATATTATACAGCACTGTGTTTCATATAACTGTTTATGTTCACATAAATTACATTCTAATACTGATAATTGGGATTATCCCAGATGAGTGTATGTTTTTTAATTTAAAATCCATGTCTGTTTTTAAGCAACTTTAAAAAAAATATTTTTTATTTTACTTTATGCTATTGACTTATTTAAAAACCCAGTTGGTTGGGTGCATAGATTTCCCTTTTAAATCCTCACAGTAACTCTCTGACAATGATAAAAGTAAGTCACGATCATTCTGCCTGACTGTGGTGAAATGGGAAGATAGACCTCAAATCACCTTCTATCCTCTAATTACAAATCAGGTAGTTTCATACATGTATTACTCCCTATATCATTAGCTCTTTCTTTATTCAGTCATAAATTAACTGAGATTGAATCAACAGATCATGGCTAGTACTTGGATAGGGGAACTTTACCCATGGAAACAGATTGGATACTTGAGAAAAAAAATAACCTGGTAGACAGAAATGACACTTATTCACTTAAGCAGAATATTTTCATACATTTTTTATAAAGTGTTTGCATTTAATGTATATACCAATGAAAAATATCAATACAAAAAGAAACATTTTAAAGTTAGCACAAATAACTGCACATAGGGAGGCAGGATAAGGCCCAGAGTCTCCTTATCAATGAGAAGGGTGGCATATAAAATTAATAAATTAAAGTATTATACCCTTGTAGGAAGAACAACTTAGAATTCTGTCCTAAATGAAACAGTTAACAGGTTAGAAAATTAAAAATATTTTATTTAGATATGAAATGGAATCTTAAAAGTTGCTTAAAGTAAGTATGGAATCTTAAAAGTTGCTTAAAAGTAGCAGAGTTAAAATAATGCAGCAATAGTAAAAGTATTCCAATTACAGTTCTTGATGGGTTGTACTTTCCTGTAAGAACAGGTATACAACTTACACATTATCCTAGATTCACACTTCTTGCTAGAAAAGCAGGTAGAAGACTTTGCAAGGAGAGCTTTTGACCAGATTTGGTGGTCCACCAGTTGTGAAATTACTAGAACAAGGAGGCACTGAAAACCATGATTAGCCAGCTAATAGCCACTTTGTCATATCCTGGTTGGTCTCCTTCAGACTGCCCTTGAGACCTCCATAGCTGTTGGATAATGTAGCTGCCTATTTGCTGCTCATTGGAAAACAATTTAGCAGCAGTTATGTTGCTGGAACTGTACTGGCTGCTGTTGAGCTTCTGAATCCAATCCAAGAGGTTGATCATTATCTACTGTATGTGACCCCACAGCTTCAGTTTTTGTTATCTTCAGGACCACTTACTCTACACTAATTTTGGCCACCCAATATTTGTTAAACAGGAGGAAGCTCTTTAAGTTTCCCTCTTACAGCTAGAGGGGAAGAGACTCAAAAGTAACTACTTGGTAGCATCCCTCTTACTCTGGGAAAGCTTGCTCTCTCCCAAAAGATCATGATGGCCTCCTTCTTTTAAGCTTTAAGGAAGGCGATGAAATTACATTTTTCCTCAAAACTTCTGGTGAGCAAAATATCAATTAGGTGGATAGTGGTAGAGTCTTGTATAGTACTGATTGCTTTTGATTAGTTTATGTTACTATGTTTTATGATTATAAGCTACCTGGAATCAAGAAAGTATACAGCATACAAATAGTTCCAAAAATAAATAGTGAAAGAATAATGAAGCTATGCAAAACATGCATGATCCAATTGTATGTAAAATTATGTGCAAGTTGTGAAACAATAACAGACTATAAATTTGTCTGGGCATGGCTGCTATTCATAGGAGGCTGATAAATAAGGTCTCATTGCTTTATACATAGCTATTTTAATACTTAAATATGACATAGAAAATCTAAAGTTTTATTTTGAGAAAGCAAGTCTCAAATGGATCTATGGGATTTAGGGAGACTGACTTCCAATTCACTCTCCTAAATGCAGAGCAAATCACAAAATATGTTCTAATAGCAATAGCACTTACTTATATACTGCTCCATAGTGCTTTAGAACACTCTCTGGGTGTCTTACAATGTTAGCATACATTTTGGATCCTCATTTTACCAAACTTGAGGATGGAAGGCTGAGTCAACCTAGAGCTGGTCTGGATCAAACTCCTGGCTGTGGGCAGAATTTGCCTGCAATACTGCATTCTAGCCATTGTGCCACCAGAATCCTCCCATTCTGCAAGTGGTGACATGACCATAGTAGCCATACATTAAAAAAAAATGTTGTTGCTTACATAAACAGCAAAATGAAAAGAGAAGATGTTTGATTAATCTAATAGGATGTGATACATCAGCTGCCCACAGATGAAAGAAGTAAAGATGAGGTTGTTCACTGTATTGCTACAACTTCACTTGACATAACATTAATCTTTCATCACTTATGCTTTCCCTTTAGATCAGCACCCTCCAACCTTTTGGGCACCAGGGACGGTTCTGTGGAGAGAGGTTTTTCCATGGACTGGAGGAGGCGTGGTTTTCTGTACTGCCTGCATCCTTTGGGCCTTTGCTTGTTTGCGCAGCCCAATTTCTGGCATATCACGGACTAGTGCTGGTCCACGAAGAGGGGTTGGGGACTCCTGTGTTAGATAGTACCTTTTTTATCTGTCCATTCCCTTTCCAACTTATTTCTTCATTTTAAAAAACAAACTCAGATTAATTCCCAATTAATTATTCTTGTATGCCTTCAATTACAATTAATTTAATTTTAATTTTTTATAAAATTTTTGTTTTCTATCTAAATCACTGTGTCTTGTCTTAGTTTGTCTTATTTCTACATATTAGCTTACAAAATGTTTAAGGACCCACATTGTCCCACAATACAATAATTTAATTCATACGTTCTCCTCCTAAACTAGAGGTAGATCCACTTTGGTCAAACTGTTAGGCTAACTTTTATCCACATTCCATTATTTTCTTTCTTACCTTGTATCTCTTTTTCTGCCCTCATGATGTGTGGTATTGCTGTCCCTAGAATGAAAGGAGGCAGAGGCATTAGGGTCAGAGTTGTGACTGACTCTGCCTCTTGTGATTTCCCCCAAATTAAATGGGCATTATTGGTAGTTAAGGACATAAATCAGCTAAAGCAAGATTGCTGCTTTATTCAGAGGTAGGTAAAAAGACTAGGTACAGCATGTATAGTGGTCTTGTTACTACTAATACAGTTGTCAAAACTGTCATCTTTGACAGGAAACCTCCATAAAGAAAGCTTTATGACTCCACAAGATCGTGAGGTCTCTATTACTGTAGAGAAGGGTTGATAATGAAAGAGGAAGATGTTTTTGAAAGCTGCATCATTCCCCAGAGAGAGGTAAGTTTATAATACTGCAACACAAGAAGGCAAAGATAGAAGCAGAGACACCTACAGCATATAATATAGTTATATATTGATGTCCCCTTATTTTATCAGGAACAGGAAGCAATTCAAGTCCTGCCTATGCAATCTAACTTATTCTACAAAACAATGAGCATAGAGGAGGAGGCAGGGCATTGTACAGTAGTTCAATTAATTGCTTTTTTCATTGCAGACACATCATACTATAGATTCAGGTTCTGCTTATCATCCATCAGATCCATCCAAATCTTTCCATACATGCTGCTGCCTAATACAGTTTCCCCATCCTATAATGCCTTTGATTTTTTTTCCTTTCAAATATAAATCTTCCGTGTTTGCCCCTTTTGAAATTCATGTTGCTAGTTTCTGCTGATAGACTTCGTTTGTTAAAATCTTGCTGAATCTCTTATTACTATCTTTTAAATTGTTTGATGATAATAGTAAGAAAGAACTGGAGAAAATAACAAAATACAAAGATCTGAAAATAGGAATAGAACTGTGGCAAAAGAAAGCAAAGATAGTATCAAATGGTGGTTCCCCTATCCCTATGTGCAAATTCACCTGGGTCATACTAAGATCAAGTCACTTCCCCAATGTAGAAAGTCACAATATGGAAGAATCATTGGCTCACATCATCCAAAGGATGAATATTCAGTGTACTGAATATTCAACATTCAGTGTGACCTCACTTGGCTGTGCTTTCTGAATGTGGTTTACACTGGAAGAAATTCCAGGATGTCTTCATTTTTGTGTATCCAAAAGTCTCCCACCATAGCACTGGTCCTCCCTCCCTTTTGCTAATTGCTATGATGGATAGGGGTTATTCATACACCAAGCTGCTAGCAAGATACTCTAGGTATAGACAATCTAGCTCTAGTAGACTCACATTAAAGCATATTTTAAAGTAACCCCTTTATGGATGTATTGAAAATACATTCTTGTCAGGTGTCAGATACTCCAACCACAGTAAGCAATCCAATCTCTCCTCATATTCTGTCAATTAGAATATTTATACTCTAGAGCAAATAGTTGCTGGCTTACTCAATTCAAAAGGATGGCTAGGGCTAAGACTATCAGAACAATCAGCAATGTCTGGATGACCAATAAGTATTAGCAAAGAAGTTTATCTATTTCTTTGCTGCTATCTAGTAGTTCAGATTTTTTTCAGGAAAATGTTGTTTTGAATTCAGTGTTTCCTCTGTATAGAGCATGCAGAATATTCCACATTTCAAATAACCTTCAAGCTGGAGCAGACATTTTGTTCCAGATTTAGTTTTATCTGGACCATGACTGCAAAGAAATGCAATCCTTCCATCCCCCCCACTATCCAGTCATGAGAACTGATGAAGCTTCTTGGATGAGAGATGAAACATTTTCTTCTTATTCCTCAAGGGAAAAAAAAAGGTCCAGTTGCCTTTTGAAGGAAAAAAAAATAATCACCTTTGAGACAATTATGACCGAGAATTTCCACAGATAGATCAGGAACAGTTGGTCAGGGATAAAAATACTAGGCATGTGGGAATGAAATATTCTGTTCCATGGAGCTAAATGCATTTTTCATTTCATCCACCCTCGTACTGCTTATTGATTATTTTTGTTGCTTTTTTTCAGTGTAACCAATTCATCATTTTTATTTATAGTTAAATATGAGAAACAGAATGTTGGGACAATTTTAAATGGAATTTTAAGCTACTGTTCAATTTGGACCAAAATTTGGACACCATAATGTTCTTTAAAGACACGTCAATCTTACAATTTACTTGAAAGTTTTGTGCCCACTATTTATTTAATTAATTAATTGAATTTATTTGCCACTCATATCAGAGTTCAAAGCAAATCTGAGCATCTTACAGCAAGATAAAACACACAAAATTAACAGATATTAGTGTCTATAAAGCATTCTTACTAACATTTAAAACCACTAATACTTTAGAAATTGGCATAAATGCCACCAGGAAATTCACAAATGAACTCAACAACTATATCCCAAGGAATGTGAATTAATTTTTTGTTCTCCCTTTGATCATCTTGGTCAAAAAGCAGAAAGGTCAAAAAGGGTTGTTGATAGCAGCTTAACTTCCACATTATTGTAGGAAGCACTGTTACAAATATTTTAATGTTTATTTGACAATGGTTCTGTCATCCCGAATACTGTGTCAGAATACAAGAAACAGATTGTGAAATACGGAGAGAAAAATCAAATATAATAACAATAATAATTGGGGCCTATCTAACAAAATCGAATGATGAGAAAAGTAAGGTTTAACACTTAGGCAAGAAAAACCAAATGCACAAGTATAGAATAGGTGGTATCTGGCTAAATAGCAGCAACTGTGAGAGGGATCTTGGAGTCTAGTGAACAAACACTTAAATATGATCCAATAGTGTGTTGCAGTCACCCAAAAAAGCCAATGCAATCCTAGGCTGCATTAATATACTAGTTACATTTAATTCCAGTTGTGGCCTGATTCCCTAAATAGTTTTTCAAGGAGAAATAAATGAATTGGTAATAAGTAAGGTATTACATTTGGCAAGGAAATAGTATCATGGTAATGAAAGGCTGAAATATCATGGGGAAAGAAGATGAATCAAATATTTATGCATTAGCTCTAGTGCCAACTCAGCTTCTACTCAATAGCATAGGTGGCTTTTCTACAAACCACTTCAATCCTAAATTGCTGCTGGTGAACCAAGAAAAACTTCCAGATTGATGACAAGCACCATCATTTGAACTGAATTACCGAAATACAGTTGGATAGAGAAAAGGGTTGATTATTTTTTTTCTGGACATAAACAGTTTATTAGCTGATGAAATAGCAATCATGACCTGCAGAATCTAAAACTGCTCAGATATAATATGCAAGTGGGAAACTTACGTTTCTTAGCTTGTTCAAGGTGGAACTCCATGAGGTGGTGGAAGAAAAATATAAAATGGTCTTGTGGCATAGATTCTACCCCATATCAATCACATTCCATCCATATTACCAAATAGTTGCTTGGCAAACTGGCTACAATATAATTTAGCTGGGTGGAAAAACAATTAGACATTTGCAGACAAAATTGCTCACACGCATCACAAAGGGGGAAGCCTTAACTGCAGTGGGAGTATTGTCTCATTAGAATTCTGCTGAAAGCATCAGTATGCTTTCAATCCTAGGCTACCAAGTGAGGTGGATGAAGCTCTGTCCTAATACCTGGAAGCTATAGAAGTCTGGATGGGAAGAAATCATCTCCGATTCAATCCTACTAGAACTGAAGGGACATAGGTGTTTGGAACAACCAAATTTGCGGATACTAATTTCCCATCCAAGATTGGAGGTGCAATCAATGTGGGGATCTTCTTTGACTTACAACTCCCACTTGAAGTGTAGATGGCAACTGTGGCCAGGGAGCTGAACCCTTCCAAGACCAGAAGGCCATTCAGACAATGATTTATGCCCTAATCATCTCATGGCTTGATAACAGTGTACAGATTATAGTGATGTGTGCTACATGGAACTGCTATCTATCAAATCCTTCCTTGTTGCAGTTGCTGCACCCTGGAATAAGAATCACCCCCAAAATCCAGATGGCCCTCATCATCATTTCAATTTCAAGAAGGCTACAAAAAATTGAATAGCTATCTGGAGCCAATTTTTATTAGATCTGTCTGATCTTCCAGCTGCATCCTTATCTGGAAATGACAGATTTTGATAAACAGGGTGCAAGGGCTACCTTTAATGTTAGTTCAGACAGGTAAAATATTACACGTCACTTGTGGGAAAAAAGCAACCATATCAAATAATACTAATTTTGTTTCTTCACTTACTGACTGCTTGTATATTTCCAGGCCCAATTCAGTCTAGTCTTTAAAACTGGCTGGGAAGACTTCCTATTTGGCTTCTTCTCAGACAGGTCGGAATCCGAGATTGTGTGCGGTTTCGATCTGTGCTCACTGCCGGAGCGCCTCGAGCCATTTGGCTTCAGGGCTATAAACCATCCCGCAGAGGTGGTGAAGAGGGGGGAGCTGCCAGAAGGGTCGAGGAGAGGTCACAAATCTCCTCCTCAGCTGGCTTTCCCTTTCCCAAAGGCAGCTGTAGCGATGGTCAGAAATGGCCACCTCAAAGAAGAACCAGACAGGACAAGATTGTGCAGGAGGATGTTGGTAAGTAGAAAAGCTTGATTACCGGATTTAAGAAGAAAACATCTATGCAAATACCCTGGAATCTGGACTTTAAAGTTTATTGCTATCCTCAAAGAATCTTTTTGAAGCAGCGAAAAAGAAGGGAAGGGGAAATTTTTCTCGCCCATATTTATAATACAACATTATTGACCTTGAATACTAAGAAGAAGCGATCTAAACAAAAGACTGTTATTAATTCCTTTGGCCATGA
>JAEANM010001943.1:0-25959 GCA_017656035.1 Myanophis thanlyinensis
TTTCATTTTTCCAATTCTTAGCAAATACAATTCTCACTGCTGTCAATATATTTACAATCAAATATTTCAGTTCTTTATTATATATTTCTGGTATAATTCCCAGCATATAGACTTTAAGCCTCTTCTGGCTTTCTATTAACTGGAAGTGTGTACATCTTTAATATAAAGTCTTCTTTACAAGGTCAAAGAAAATAGGTGTCTTGGTGGATATCTAGCTTATTAGTGGTATTGTGTTACCAATTTTATCAAGCCCAGTTCTTTGAAGACTTCTCTGTCAGGAGTCAGATGGTTAAAGCAAGCCTTCATAACAAAGACACTGGGCAAAAGGGCTATCTGTCACTACAGATTATATGGCTCCAAGTAGGCAGGGCAATTTTGTGGTTTATAGACAGGAGAATCCAAACTCATTTTTTTCCTGGCTAATGTCTACAATGTTCTTAGGCATTTTCCCATTTTGAAAGAGAAGAAAAATATTTTGTTTTAGACCGACTTCGAATGTAACGTTATAGTCTAGGAAGAGTGAAAGCTCTTAATTTTTAAAGCAAGATGTATAAAACTGCGCCCTTTCCCACACTGGCTCAAGTGCTATACAAAACCTTTTCAAAATATGTCTCTTAATTTATGTATTTATATCCTGCCTTTCATTCAGGTCAAGACAAAGCCACCTCAGCCATTGATCCTCTTATTTCACCCTACAACAATTTCATGATGGCCAGATTCTGTACTGGAATATGTGAATGACCTTGTAGAAAAGGGAAGAGATGCTCCTTAGAAATCAATCAGCGAAAAAAGGCAGGAGTCCCAATGCCTTACCTGTCGAAGAAAGAAACTTAGGAAGGACATATTCTAATAGTAGATCAAACAGTTAAAAGTGGAATTGAGAACTTTGTGTCTTCAAATTTGCAAGGTCCTGTTAATATAGCCTTACAATAAAGTAGAACTTCATCTAACCCTATTTCCTGTCTAGTTTACCTAAGAGGGCTGGTATCAACCTTGAAAATCTTAAGCCACAAACTTCCCACCTCTATTTTTAATTGCTTGATCCCTTGATCCTAAATTTCTTTCTCTGACCCTTAAGGCACTGGGGGCTCCTGTTGATTATTTCCTAGGTAGCATCTCTTCCTCTCTTTCCCCAAGATCATTCACACATTTCATTACAGATTCAGAGACACCAAATTAACCAAATGAACTACCGTGGATAAATGTGAAGCAGAATCTAAATCTCCCTGCTGGCAGTCCAGAACCTTAAAAATTACATCATGCTGATTATATCCAATTTTGGTTTTGCCCTGGTCTCACCAACTTCATAAATAGGAGTTCAACTTAAAGATGCCATTTAAGAGTTGAAATGAGAAAAAATTAGATCCATAAGTCAATTTTAATTGACTTATAGATGAAAATGGTTGTAGAATAATTACAGATAATCCTCAATTTACATTTATTTATCAATGTTACCACTGCTTTAAAAAGTGACTTGCAACCAGTTCTCATATTTATGACTACAGCCTCTATCCAATCATGTGACCAACATTCAGGTGTTTGGCAGCCAGCATGTATTTATGATAGTGCAGCATTTCAAGAGAACCTTATTTGTGACTTACCTGTCAAGAGCAAGAAATTAGGAAGTCCAGGCAATTCAAATGAATGTTAAAGTTTATTGCAAGCTTAAGCTCTCTACAAGAATCTGAACTACTAATGGTCAAAGAAAATTAGCAATAGATAAGAGTCAATGGAATTAAAAATGGACTGGACTTACATCTTTTGTGGCACAAAGGGACTCGAGATTGATGATGCATTTGATTCCTCCCTTGGGTTCAACTTGGACATCTCCTACAATACCCAGAAGACTTTTAACAAAGTCAACGGGGGAAAGCAGATTCACTTAACAATCACATAAATTACTTAACAACTACCTTACCAATTGTCATAAATTTGGGTGCCACTCATTTAACAACTGCATCACTTAGTGATAGAAGTCCCAGTCCAAATTGTAGTTATAAATCAAGGACTACCAATAACACATTGTTCTTTGTTTACTTTGGCTATATCAAGGTTGAAATTGGGATATTTGGTCTATCTTTGCAGAACCTGAAACAAACAAAGAAACCTGAAGCTAAATAACAATAGGGTCTTTTCAGGGGAAGAGAAAAGGAAAAAAAGAAAGGGGAAGAAGAAAAGAGGAATGTGATTATATACTTTTCTAATTTACTACTTGCCCTATTACATTTTCATTTCCCACTACCTTTTCAACAGCTTTTCAACAATCACAATACAATCATTACATCTTTTTTTCTTGCATCTCTAGGATGTTGCAATTAACAATTTTCCAAGTGATTATGAAGAGCCATGACAACATTCTTCTGGATTCTTTCTACCTAGGACAATTGAAATTAAAAGTGCATTTGTACAAGAGTGTGCAGGGAGAATGCACAACAGCAACAAGTCCTTATTGTTTCAATTACCCTTTCAATTTGGGAAAAGCAATGGGGCTGAGAGACAGAAAAACAGTAGAAGATCAAGTCAGGTCCATCGAATTTTACCCCAAATTATCTCGTATGAATGCCTGAACAAGCTTGATCTCAAAGCTGTACTAGAATATAAAGTTCAAGGTCCACAGGCTACATAATGCTCTCCAAATTGCCAATAACTTCTAATTTTAAGTGATATAAATTATTGACAATATGAGGAATAAAAAGTGAAGTATATTTAATTAATTTAATTAAATGAATTGTTATTTTTGTGCTTCAAAGTTAAGGTTCCTAAAATTGTAAAATCCAATTTTTCATCAAGAAAACTTTCTTTTCCTCTTGACAATTCAATTTTTTTTACTCAATATAAAAGATTTAGGGGTAGCACTCTGCTATAACTCCAAAACCCTGGTGAAAATCTGCATTTAAATTATGCAAATCTTATATAATTATGCAAATGTATTCTTTTCCATATTCAATAAATGTATTCTGAGCATTAACTCACTACTTTCACTCTCTCAATTTTTACCAACCATTTATCTTACAATTTAGGAAAAAACTTTTAACTAGTGACTATAAAACCAACCACAACATATTGCTATCATTCATGTTAAAGATCTCAAGACCTTCCTTATAAAAAGTGATTTTATTACTACAATTGTGATATTACCTACAGTACTCCATTTCAGTATGATTAACATGTTGTGGTGTAAGGGAGGGGGGCACTATATATTTTTCAAAGGTCCACTGTGAAAGCAGGAAATCTTTTTTAGGGAACTAACCCCTTTACCTCAGTCCTGTCCCCAATCCACAATTCTATACTGCCAAAGGTATCTTTTTATTTTTTTTTACAGTATTTATCTGCATGCTATATTAATTCATACTTCAACAGCAGCCTGACCAGCCTGATTTAAAAGCAGTGCTGATGGACTGTTTGCCATACTAATGTTCAATTCATGCAAATGTTTAGGCCCATATGCCATGCTGTGAAATTCAATGCCTGATTACAAGAAAACCCTATCGACTTAACTAGGTATGTTTTTCACTCCAGTAACTTGTTTTCTAAGATGGCGTCTTTACTGTTTTATGCCTGATTAAGTAATCAAACAACAATTCATTCAAAGCTATACAGAACATATGTCAAAGAGCTCAGTTCAAATCTATTGGCTCCTGAACTTTCTATGGCTTGGCCCATTTTACATATTCCCTTTCAACACTTATTTAATGCTTTTATAGCTCACCTTTCTTACAATAATCTCAAGGTGTCACAGCTTATTCTCTCCATCATACTTTTATCTTCACTACATTCTACTGCAGTAGTTCATATTGCAAGATAATTACTTGCTAAAGATCAAGGGAGGTTTATGGTTGACTGAGATTTGAACTTGAGTCTTAGTAAATCTTAGCACGCTACAATTACATTGCAGTAATGCTCAACAAGGTGACTATCTGCCTTACTACAAGCAGAGCGTGTCTGGGATACAAAGCAATCTGAAAACTGCCAAGTTGAATAACTCATCTTAATTTAGAGCATTTTTTTTCCAACTCGGCAAATTCTATCTATATTAGAACTGCAACTCCAGAACTCCCAAATAGCTCTACTATTATTTTAACACAACTGGAGGGGTTGAGTTTGGGGGAGAGTGATTTAAAGGAAGGGATACCTTTTTTTTTTATTTCTGTCTTAGTGCAATCTCCTCAGGCATTTTTCCCCTCATTCTTAGTCAGAGGTTTTTAAAACAGTTTGCTACTTTTAACTGAAGATGCGATTTAAGGGTCAAATGGATCTCACCAATTAGCTAGTTTAATTCAGGACTAGTAAGAGGAGAGGGTTCTTAATAAAAAGATAGATTCCATTAGGAATACTTCGATTTATTAGTTCAGTAGCATGTCTTCTGAAAACAAATGGATTTAAGATTGGTAAAACATTAGGACACAAAAAAGCAATATGGAAGTACATGATCACATTTGCATGAAGTGGAGCACTTTGCATAATGAGACTATTTTCTCTGCTTGTAGTATATTTCAAGGTACTAATTTTCATTCCTAGCTTAGAGAAGAGCAGCATTTTCAACTAGAAAGGAAAGTAACATTTGCCCAAATGCACCTGCTGCTAAGAATAGGAGAAAATATTCAAATGTTGGAGCAATTTACATTTGTCTCTTAGGTCTGTGTTGGAAAAAAAAGCTGGGAGTTGGGATATGGTAGACAAATGGCTTTTTGAATTCCCATGAAAATAGTTTATCAGCAGAAATGTCCATGCTAGTCAGGCTTATTTCATTGGGTTACAACTTTTAGAACAGTGAGTTAATAAACAACACAACTTTAATACATTAAATCAGAAAGCACGCACTTAAAGATATTGTTTATTTTCTAGAACATTTTGGGGGAAGCAGATTTCACTAATCAGGAGTGAGGCAAGATTTTAAGTAGTTTTTCCTATTAAACATGCCAGCTACCTTTTGCTTATAATAGTGATGCATGTATCTTTAAACAGTTTATAAAGGTCTGTCACACAAATATTTAATTAAGTAAATTTATCATTTTGTTAAAAATACAATTTTTTGAAGTTTTCAACTAATTTTATCAAACGTTTTGTATTACCAATGATCCATAAGCATACTGTATGCAAAGAAGGCAGAAAAGCTGGTAGTAGTTGTTAATGGAAAGTATATTCAAACCTATCCAGAAACCTTTTCCTTGTGATGTGAGGCACTTTTGATTTAAAGTGGAGTCTCTGACCACAGACAGTGTGGTGAAAGGGCCCTCTAAAGGGAGGACTTTTTGCAGGCTAATTATAAAAATGAAGTGACCAATACTTAACCTTGGCTATGTAGCACCCCATTTCCCTGACTTTGGCAAATGCTTAAATGGATGAAAATCTTTTCTATACAATTGGAAAACTGATAAAATTGAAAATTGATTGGAAAATGATAATTATCAGTATTCAAGATAGATCAGGGTATGAATTCAAAGTCATGTGAATCAGTACTATTTTTATTGTAAAGCTATAGTAACAGAGTTTTACAAGTCTGAATATCCTTCCCCTCCCTTTATCTTGGTGAGAACTAGGGAGGGTCCTGTCTGAGGTGTTTATTCAAGTTACGTTCATGCTCCACTCTTTTTTTTTTAATCTGACCATTGTGTTGGCAATGGCTCTTCCTCATATACCTCAAGCCATCCCCTCTGTCTTCTACAATAGTGAAGCATCAAGAAAGAACACCAAGAACAAAATGATGGTAAGTTCTTCTGAAGTGGTTCTGAATGGATTCACATATAATTCCCCCACCTGGGCGGGAGGGGAATGGCAGCATGTCCCTGAGAAAGGCACTTCAGAAGTACCAGTAGATCTGCAAGGACATCATGACGCAAGGTGAAAGAACAATAGTGAAGAAAAAAGAATTTGCCCACCACAGTCTTATTCCTATTCTGGTGAGCCATGTCATTTCTAATGGAATTCCTGTGTTATGTGGGGAGGGGGAGGGGGAGGGGGAGATAAAATTTAATAGTTGTGATTAAG
Source organism: Myanophis thanlyinensis (assembly GCA_017656035.1). Lineage (NCBI taxonomy): Eukaryota > Metazoa > Chordata > Lepidosauria > Squamata > Homalopsidae > Myanophis > Myanophis thanlyinensis. The sequence goes on from JAEANM010001943.1 coordinate 5,989, forward strand.
CATGTTGCACAAATGTAATCACTGCTTTAATATAAAGTATCTTCAGGAGATTTACTGTATCTTGGAAATTCTAAATATGATGCAAAAAAAGCCAAATGGCACTAAGCATCTCCCTTTTTTCTGTTCTTTAACAAATGATACAAAAATAATATGAAAAGTACAGATATAAATAAAGGTTTTCCTGTCCTGTCATGTCCAATTCTAGGGAACAGTGCTCATCTCTGTTTCCCACCTGAGGGAACTAGTATTGTCCAAGGATGTTTCTATGGTCAAGTGGCCAGCTTGATTATCTGCCAAGGTGCACAGAATTATGTTACCTTCCTACCAAAGTGGTACTCATTTATCTATTTGCATCTGCATGCTTTCAAACAGTTGATTGGCAGGAGCTGGGGCAAGAATGGGACCTCACCCCATTGCATGGTGCTTGGATCTTGAACTCCAAACTGCTAGTTGACAAGGCCAGCATCTTAACCATTAGGCCACCACACTCCCTAAATACAGATATAGAAGTCTGAAAGTTTAAGAGATGCCCATAAAAATACATTGTGAGAGGAAACTACACAGGCACAAGTCATCTTACAGAAGAAGAGGTAATGAATAAAGAGACTATTGATTGCAAGAAGTCCCCCCCTTTACAGACTCTGCCTTCCTCAGTGGAAGCTATTTGAGAGAGACTGGAAATCTCCAGAAGCAAAATTAGATGATTAGATAGATCTTTAGTTCCTTCATAGGAGAGGAGAATACTAGCTTCTGTTGTTACATGGGATTAATCACAAGAGATCGAAATTTATTACCTGTCACTTTTTAAAATTAAAAAACCACCACACATGTAATTTATTTGTGGGAAATTACTGGGCTTATCGGAAAGTTGCAGAGACAAGTTACTAAATGAATGTTAAACAAAACATAACCAAGCTTGTCTGATTCACTATTCTGCTTGCTTGTGCATTAGGAAAAAGGCCACCCAATTTTCCAAATGTGCTGTGTATATAAATGCCATGAGATACATTTCAGAGTCCTGGCTATATAGGTGCTATAATCTAGGAATATTTTTAAAAGAGAAAAAGAAAGAAAGGAACTTTAAAATCTCTGATGCTCATGATTATTCAGTCTGGCTCAGCTGATCAATCCAAGTTAAGAGGCCTGAAAACAATGTACACATTATCCTCAGAAATTTCTCAGAAATTAGCACTAAGAGAAATTTCCATGAATGAGGGGAAGAATTTAAAACTTAAGCATTATTCTTTTTTCTTTTACCTTGTGGAATTTACTCATGAGGAAGACTAGTCCTTACAGTCAGAAACATTCAAAACAAAGAATGTATACTGGCCTATTTTAATAATTGTTTTATAATAGGGGTTGTTAGTTCTTCTTTTGCTTGAACCAAAAGTTGTAAACAACAACATTAATTTATTTAAATAAATGTTTCTTATTCCACAATTTCTGTCTTAATGCCAACCTCAAATTGATTTCTAGCAGGGTAAAATCAATCACGAAAACATATTTGAAAAATATGAAATCAGATTCAGTGATTGGCCTTTGTCCAACCTGATGTTCTTTAGGTGTATTGAGTGTAGAAATCCACCATGGGTAGCTAGGAAAATTAGAGGTTTACAAAGCCTGCAATAATGGGAAATGGGGAAAAGCTACAATAAATCATGCCTCCTTCAAGCAAGAAGACATCCAAAGCTTAAATAAATAGCCTGGCTAGCTGAATGTGATCACAATATAATGGTAAACTGAGAAGTGGCATCCAAGTGTGCATTCAAGACTAAAAGCTCTAAAATCCACGAAGTTACCATATCATTTGCTTTTTCCTCTTCTTTGAATATAAAACTCTAAGAAATAGCTGAGGGGGGAATTAAATGTGAAAAGCAATTCTGATTTTTTTTTATTCCGATTCAATGCTACAAATGGATTATACACTGAAATAAGAAGCGGAGAAAAAACATACTGGAACACTAGTAGCTTTGGTAGATATATCTAAAAAAATTTAACTTGTTGAGGGCTTGATCTGGTTTTGCTTGACTTAAAGGCCCTTACATTATGGTGTTGGCTGTGTTTCAAAAGAACTCTCTTTAGCTAACTAATCCTGAGCCAAATAGCAGATTAAGAATACAGAAATAAAGCAATAAACAGAAGTACAATAAATCATGCAAAAAATACAGATGGGAAAACGTTAGCTTCTAAATCCAGTTTGTATTGACACAGGATAATTTAACAAATTTAAATTCTACGTTTTGTACATTTTAATACAGCTTACAATGCAGAAAAATATCCAACTCCTTCCTAACTATTTCAAAGGGACCCCAATCAAGAAAAGTGACAGCAATTAAAATGAGCAATAGAAGAGGAGCTGAAAAATGAGTCTACCCACTCATTTTTAAAAATGCCAAATGAAATGGCTATGATATACCCCACTTCTTGCTTTCTTACTAATAAAAACATCAAAAGAGAGCAAACTTTACAGCCTTCATTCTGTAAGTATTTGTATTCCCTTCAGAGATAATACTTTATTCAGAGCCTTTTGAAACCTTGTAATAATAGTCAGGTTTTGTCTAACATGAAGCACTTGAAGTATTTCCATATGCATTATTCACTTTTAAAATGTTATATCTCTCTTTTCTTCCATAATATTCTTGATAAAGGATAATTGGAACATAATGTAACAATTAATAACATTCAAGATATTTAATATGGGAACATCAATGTCTTCATTCATCAAACCATGCTAATGAAAAAAAAAATCTTGGTTCAAGAAAAATAGGCATAGAAGAGGTAGCATAAAAGACTCTGGAGAGGGCCTGCCAAAATTTCTTTCTACATTGAAGAGAACAAGATTTAGATTAATTCCTAATGATGGTGAATCCTGGATTATTTAATGAGAAGTAGAGCATTTTCTGGTGTGGGGGAAGTTTTATTGCAAAGATGTATGTCCTATATTACAGAGAGCAACTTTCCATCTGAAGATGGCTGTATGAAAGGAGAGCTAAAAGAATAATCCCATCATCCAAAGTTAACATCCGACTGAATAAATCATAGATCATAGTTTTCCCCAGTCTGGGAATACAGCATTTCAATGGGAATTAGAATAGCTCCTTTCACATGCTGATTAATCCTTATAAGCTAGCCCGTATACATTAGAAACTAGTAATTCGTTCAAGAATATACATACAAATTTATATATACTTAAGTTCCATAGTAGCATCAGTTTTGCACATTCTCGATTTAGTATTAGAGCAAACTAGGGAATATCAGATGTGTCTTCCCCGAGGAAAGGCAGAAAAGAAATATTACCCTCCATCAAATCTGAGTGGTCCATTTAATATTCAGGAACCAAAATAAAGGTAGTCTTCAACTTATGATCACAACTGAGCCCAACATTTCTGTTGCTGTGCAAGACCATTGTTAAGTGAGTATTGCCCCATTTTACGACCTTTGCCACAATTCTTAAGTGAATCATTCCAGTTATTAAGTTAGCAATACACCTGTTAAGTGAATTTGCTTTGCTTGTCAGAAGATGGTAAAATCCTGGAACATTGCAACCATCGTAAATATGAACCAGTTACTAATAATCTGAATTTTGATCACATGACCATGGGGATGCTGCAACATTCCTAAGGATAATAAATCGTCATGTCACTTTTTTCAGTGCTGTTATAATTTCAAATGATCCCCTAAAGTAATTGTTGTAAGTCAGGGACTACCTGGGATAGTGATCAGAAAAGAACAATATGCTGCAGTACTCTAGGTATTTCCCAAGGCATCACAAACCATTATACATTGTGTTCAAAGCTTTGTTTCTAAATTTTTCTGGCATCCAACCAGAAAACTTAAATATCTACAGCAACCTTTCCCAGTGGGCTCTAGATAAATTGGGACTAAGATTTTGGTTGGTAGAAATCCTGAGATTTATAGTCCCAAATTATCTGGATACCACATTGAGGAGAATACTGAGAATTGTCTTCATCTTTATTATATATTTTATATTATATATTATCTTATATTTACCTTAGCTTGGTCTGCTCATACTCCTTTGTTATTTAATTGGTCAGCCCCCCCCCCCCCCATTATCAGTAATGAATGTTATGTTGCCATCTCTATTTTCAGATATTACTAGCTAAACATTCTTATATAATCCTTGGCCAGGGAAAGACAGTTCCAATTTCCCCAACTTAAGTCCTTTTAAATCTATCATTATAATTCACATCTGTTTTAGTCTTTTTTGACACTACAGTATTAACGTGCAGAGAAAATAACTCCCTCACTCTTGATTTACAATATCTATCCCTGCTACAGTGCCTCAATACAATTCCTACATGCCACAAACTAATGAGTAAATAATTAAATATAAATATCTATGGAAATCTGTAGGCATATTGTGGCAATAGGTTTGTATTTGTGTGGAATGACAATATATATTAAATGGGTTGAAAAAGAGGTGAGGCTGTAGGCAGCAAGATTACTTAGTCACTTCTGAAATGACAAAAAAACAGATGTAGCACATACGGCAACATTTTGGAAACAATGAGAACCACTTTTATATGGGGCTAATTTAAAGAATCAGTTTACATCCAGTCATTCAGGAATAAAATGGGGGGAAACAAAGCAATTATCCAATAAAAGATCTATTTTTTTCTATAGAGTTTCTTCTTTTATATTCTGGATTCTGCAAATACAGAGCCAGATTCATCCGGCTTATTAGGTATACTGTACATAGCTTATCGTCCATCTGCTTATCCTCCCTGTGTGTCGATAGTGGAATATCATATAATAATCTCAGCAGATGGAAGCACTTGGTTGACCCCGTCTGACCTCAGGAGATGAGCAAAAGAGGACTAGTTCATATATGGATGAAAAAATTCCTGGGAATTCCTAGCGAATAGGCTATCCTAAGAAGCTAAGAAACATCCTAGAAGAAAGCCAATTACACTGAGAAAACTATGTAGATGCATTCTTGAAGTCAACAGAAGTTAGCAGTTCAATTTAAATCTGATGGGTTAATCGTATTAGGTGGAGCCAAGTGAATTAGAATTTAGCACCATGGAGATGAACTGGAAAAAGGAATTTGGTGACTATCCTGTAAGCATCAATGTACCTGAATAACCAGGAAGAAATGAAGAAAAGCCTCTTGGTTGTCCCATCGTGATTCTCTTCAGTCTAAGAAAGAAAGGTGAGGGATGAAGAATCTATGTTGCACTTTCAAGATGCTATGAATGTACTCTACAACAACAAATTCCCAATAGTTCATACAGTGTCTGTTTCCTGACTTGACCAACACTGAAGCCTCACAGGTTGCTTTTATTAAAACCAAACATGTATAGCTTTGTTTCACCAGTTTCTGAAAATTCAGGAAGTGATTTTTTTTTAAAGCTCATTTTACTAAAGAAAATCCAAAGATGTCCCCAGTGTCAGATGTCTAACAAGTGCATTCAGGGTATGCCAACTTATCCAGGATCACCATCATTCAGGCAAAATCCTTAACAACCCATTTGGGTGTTCCTGACCTGAGTATATACCCCTTCCATTAAGAAAGAAGATAACTCTTTCATGGTTTCCCATTTTCCTAGCTATTTGGAAATTTGAGATTTTACAAAAGGTTTCAGATCTAGAATTGGAAGCAAGCAGGAACAAGTCTTAAGAGCCAATTGTTGTTGTATAGCTTATGAAATGCTTCAATGGACCACACACGGGTCTTGGAACAACACTTGTCTATATACCTTATGTACAGAGTCTTCAACTCCTGGATGCTATGTGTTTGTGCACCTTTCTCTCTTAATATATAAATTTTAACTGGCTTTCTTAGCTTTCTCAATCGTCAGAATGCCCAGAAATGAACACTAGTGCTGATTCAAAAGACATTGATTTGAAAGCCATCTACTTTGAGTGAATGGCTCCTGGCCAAACTGGCTTCATGGAAGAGGAAGAGGCTTGAATGACAAGCCCGTTATTATTATTTGTCCTGCCGTAAAGCACTTTAGCCAGTATCTTGCATAGCACGTATAATGGTGGAAATTGGACTAACATGTTACTGCAACAATATTACAAGGCAGCCATAGTTCACACAGGGCTGTCACCTGTTCCCTGATCCTCACAAGATACATACTTTTTTTAAATATGGAGGTACAACTGAGGGGAAACAGCACATACAGTATAAAATGTGTTTTTTGCCAAGCTGTTATTCAAAAGGTCAGGTACTTTTCAGGAAATAAAAAATGGTTACTCTAATTTAAAATAATGGATTAAGAACATTGGCTTAAACTTTCTAAAATCTGGGGGGGGGGGGGTTGCTATAGGGAAATGAGAGGTTTTTAAAAATGTGCTAAAACTGAAGCTTAAAGCATCTTTTTAATCCCTCAAGTGCACAAAAAAGAGAGACCTTGGGTTGCTCCAGGAATTATATCCAGCTACAAACCGTAGGTTGTCAATTATGGTTTTAAAAGATCAAAGGAACCGTGCTATATACTACTGCAAAGGAAAGAAGAAAAATAGTTCTGTTCTTAAACAGGAAGCATTGCCCATTCAAACAACATGAATGAACAAAAATTAGAAATCCATGAAAAAATATCCAGAATTTTAAGTAAGAGTACAGGAGATTGGAACGGAGCCAAGAAATATCTTACTTAAATCTGCTGTAATCCTAAACAAAGCATTTTTCTCTCTGTCTCCTCTTGCAGTATTTTATATATTATTACTCTCCTGTTTCATGGGACTTTTAAGCCAAATACTTGAAAGTTGCCAAATTTAGCTTTTCCAGAACCTTTTCATGTTTGTTTCAAAAAGAAACAAGTTTTATTCTTATAATTAGAAATTTATGAAAACACAATGGTTGGTGAAATTGCAGAAATCTAAAGATTTGTTAAATAAGATAGAGATGATGGCAAGGGAACAGAATACTTGTTTGTAATCCAAGAAACATTTAAATGTGTTTATTGAGCACAAAGGGACTTAAGCTTGAATGAACTTGTCTAGGATTGCCTGTTCCTTGATTGCCAGTGAAGGTTCTTGCCCCTTCCCATGACTAATTAAACAGCTTTAATTATGAAAAAGATAAATACTACAGGTTAAGTAATGTAAAATTGGCTAAAGAATTCTGTTATTTAAATTGGAAGTGGCAGCCTTCCACGACAGTCCCAGTTTCTCATGTCGCCACTTGGCAAAATTAATTGTCCGTCCCTGGTATACATGCAGATATTTTCAACAAGTAGCATTAATGTTTTACGCTTTCAACAAAACATGACATGTTTTCAACAAATGGAATTAAATCCATCCAAATCAACATGCAACTCAATATCATAACTACTACTACTACTACTATTACTACTACTACTACTATTACTACAACAATGGCACAACCCTGGGAGACAGCCAAACCAACAGCCTTGGGGGAAACAAGCCGGTGTCAGGAATCGGCTGAGAGTTCACGCACATCGCATGCCTCTACCAAGTATCTTGCTTGCCAACGTCCAGTTGATAGAGAACCAATTCAATGATCTCAGGGCCAGGGTAAAATTCTGGAGAGACATTTGAGACTGCAACCTACTCTGCTTCACTGAGATGAGGCTGAACCCAACAGTACCACGCTATCTGGCCGGCCAAGTTCTTCTCGGTCCATTGCATGGACAGAATATCAGAATCAGGCAAGACAAAAGGAGGTGGTGTGTACCTAATGGTGAACAACAACTGGTGCAGCAGCGTGAGCACTGTTCCTCTCACACACTCCTGCACTGCCAACCTAGAAAGCTTGACCATCAAATGCCGCCCCTTCTACCTACCTCGGGAGTTAACATCAATCATAATCAGCTGTATATATTCCTCCTCAGGCAGATATGAACATTGCCATAAACGAACTCCACAAGGCCCTCACACAACCCCAAACACAGCACCAGGATGCAGTGCTTGTTGTGGCAGGAGACGGCAACAGCACCAATCTGAAACACACAGCACCAAATTTCCACCAGCACATCACCTGCCCCACAAGGGGTGAAAGGACACTAGATCACTGCTACAGCACAACAAAAAATGGCTACAAAGTGCAACCTCGCCCTCCCATTTTGGAAATCCGACCATGCTGCCATACTCCTCATTCCCAAATACAGACAAAGCTTAAACATGAACCCCTGGTTGCATGATGGAATTAGTAATTAATGGCTGTCTTGCAGGATGCACTTGACAACATAGATTGGGACATGTTCTGATGCAGCACAGACAACATCAGCAAGTAAACAGAAGCAGTTGTAGGATTCATCAGGAAAGTAACAGACACAGTTCAAAAAACAGTCATCAGAACGTTTTCCAACCAGAAGCTGTAGGTAGACAAGACCATCCGCAATGCCCTGAGAACTCACATCGCAACCTATAACATAGTAATTGCATCGGGTGACATGGATCCATACAAGACTGCAGCATACAATGTGCAAAAAGTAGTAAAGGAGGCCAAGCAGAGCTATGGGAGGAAACTAGAGTCACAGTTCCAACAGGGTGACTCTAGGAGCCTGTGGCAAGGTCTGAGAACAATAACAGACTACAAACCTCCAAAATCCAGCAAGATGACTGCAGACATGTCCCTAGCAGACAAACTTAACACCTTCTATGCCCGCTTTGAAACTGCAGCAAACAGAACAATGGCACTAGCAAAGCTGACACTAGCAATGTCAAGAGCTGCAGTCAAGAAGGGGATGACACCACTGGAAATGCACCCACCATCTCTGAACATAAGTGAAGAGAGCCTTCAGGAGGGTGAACACCAGGAAAGCAGCAGGACCAGGTGGCATCTCAGGCTGCATCATCAGATCCTGCACAACCAACTAGCACCAGAGTTCATGGAGATATTCAACTTCTCCTTACTCCAATCAACAATCCCCACATGTTTCAAAGAGTCCACCATCATCCCCGTCCCCAAGAAACCACATCCTACCACCCTCAATGACTATCGCCCCATAGCCTTAACCTCCACAGTGATGAAGTGCTTCAAGTGACTAGTCAAAGACCTCATCACTTCCTCACTACCATACACACTGGATCCCCTACAGTTCACCTATCGCCGTAACTGCTCAACCAATGATGCCATCTCCCACCTCCTCCACACCTCACTGACTCAACTGGACACTGGAAAAGGAAACTATGTCAAAATGCTCTTTGTAGACTACAGTTCAGCATTCAACACCATAATCCCCTCCATACTCACTGGCATGCTGAAATACCTGGGCCTCAGCCCACCCCTACATCGGCGGATCTCCAACTTTCTAATTGGGAGACCACAGGCCATAAGGGTGGGCGGGCATGTCTCAACCTCATTCACCCTCAACACCAGAGCCCCTCAGGGCTGCGTTCTGAGCCCCCTGCTATAATCCCTATACACATATGACTGCACGGCCACTACAGACTCCACCACCACCATCAAATTTGCTGACAACACCATCATGGTGGGCCTGACCTACAACAACAACGAGATGACCCACTTAGACAAGATTAGAAATCTGGAGAACTGGTGTCAGAAAAACAACCTCCTCCTCAACATCAGCAAGACAAAGGAGTTGATAATGAACTATCGTACAAAGCAGAAAAGAACATACTAGACCCCCGTCATCAACAACAGCCCAGTGGAGAGAGTGGACTGCTTCAAATATCAAGGTGTCCACATCTCACAGAACCTAACACAGACCCAACTTATTGACATTGTGGTGAGAAAGGCCTGGCAATGTCTATACCATCTTAGATGACTGAGAGACTTCAGACTGCCTCCCAAAGTGCTCAAGAACTTCTACTCCTGCACAGTAGAAAGCATCCTGACAGGCAACATCACTACCTGGTTCGGAAACAGCACCATGCAGAACAGGCAAGTCCTACAGAGGGTAATGCGCATAGGAGAGTGCATCATCCAAGCTCTCTAACTGCACTCTATATATGACAAACAATCTGAACCACAGCCAGGAAGATAATGATGGACCCCAGCCACCCCAATAATGGACTATTCACTACGATGCAGTCAGGAAGATGCCTCCACTCCCTGAAAGCCAACACAGAGAGACTAAGAAAAATCTTCTTCCCACATGCAATATGGACCCTAAACCATAAACCATAACAACCCAGGACTAAACAGTATTCCCATAATCTACTGCCCTCTATCACCCCTTAATTTATTCTCCTACCCTGTCTAAACTAGTACCTCTTGCTCTACTACCTATAGTCATGAGCAGTCGCATACACATTTCACTGCATTTCATACCATATATGACTGTGTATGTGATGAATAAAATTTGATTTGATTTGACTTGATAATCTTTACTTGGTAAAATAGTGCATCATAGAACAGCAATTACATAGAACAACAGCTACCTCAAATGCATCATAGAACAACAGCTACTTCTAATGAGCTAACTTAACAAAATGTGTCTAAAATCCGCACCCATGACTTCCAAGGGAATGAAATTTGGGGAAGTTGTGGCTGCTTCAGTTCTAATGGTAATTGCTGTTGTGGTCTTTCTTTTCCATGTTCTGTGAGAGTTTTATTTTTCCCCTTTCCGGTACACAGACATGGAAATGTATCTATATTCTATCTTTATTTGGGAACACAAAGCACATACATAGTGCTCCATTTTATATTTCTTTACAACGATGTGATGTTGCTTGGGTTGAAAGTCACCAAGTGAGCTGAGCTGATGGGAGTAGAAATTGGATCTCTTTGGTGTCAGTCAAATACTTTAGCCACTATACCTTGGTCTTTGCCCATTTAATTTTTCAATTACTTCCTAGTCTGAAACTGAGTGTAAGCTGGCCTCTCCTTTAGCTATCAGAGATCACATAGACCAGTCCCACCCTAGTCCTCAGGAAAGCATATGATTTTATTTTTAAACAGTCTTTGTCAGCTTCTTATGACTCAATGGAGGAGCCAGGAGAGATTTTAAACTGTTCTGAGGTAAAAATGGCAATGTACAACATTGTGGTTTAAAAAAAATTAAATTCAAATAAAACATTGTCAGCATAATTTTGTTACATGAAAAGACATTGTGGTCAAGAAGTGACACTAAACATTGTCATGTACCTCTGGGGGAGGTGGGAGAATGAGAAACAGAGGATGAAAGGGCTGTATGTCACCAGAATCACAAGGAAAGGTACAGAATGACAAAACAAAACATGAGGGAGAAGGGAAGGGAAGATCAACATGACAATATATTGTGGTAAACACATGGCAATATCAGTGAGGTAAACATTGATTACTGTGAGAGTTTCTCAATAGGACAATACTCATCTTCAACAAGAGAAACTCAGCATAGAGAAATGCTTCTTCAGGTATCACAATGTCCACTTTACGGATCTCACTTGTTTATTAATATTCCATTATGAGGAATCACAGCTGTCAGTCTTTAGCTGTTGTTGGCCTTCATATATATAAAGTTCTTCTCAAGAATTTAGGATATTGTAATGTATCAGCATAGTATATACAATACCCAAGCATTGGGTAACCTTTTGTAACTGACAGATGGAAATTTTGCCAATGCATAATTTTCTAAGTCCCATCCAATGCCACCAGTATGGCATTGAGTAAACTAATAACCACTGGGACTATCACAACTGGTTTATGCCATAATCTTTCAACTTCAATTAATTTAAACGTGGATATTTTGTGATCATCTCCAAATCTTTATCTTCTTTTCAACCATAGTTGATATGTTATAAGTTAAGACTTTTTTACCAGTTTGTATATGAAAATCCTGCAATATTTTAACCTGCTTATTTTCAATTATTTTTCCAAATACATGATTCACCAATTGTTCATTACCAGCACATAATTTCTACAGAGCTTACTGTGAATTGTTTTGATGAATGTTTTATATCATTGTTTATAATTAGTTTGTATACTCTTCTTGCACAAGCTGAGTATATGATCTACCATTTCTTCTACTTTCCCCCCCTATCTGCACTTTGAATCATTGGAGATTTTTCCATTCAGGTATGAATTGTAATAATTCAAATAGCTTGCTCTTGAACAAGCAAAATCAAACTTCAGTATCTTTTTTAAAATATTTCAGTTGCAAGCCATTGCTAAGTTTTATCTTTATCCACACTCTCTTCAATCTTTTGTAGAAATTGATCATGTAATACAGGTAGTCTCGACTTACAACAATTCATTTAGTGACTACTCGAAATTACAACGGCAGTGAAAACAGTAACTTATGACCATTTTCCACACTTACATCCTTTGCAAATCCCCAGTGTCACATGAACAAAATTCAAATGCTTGGAAACTGACTCATATTTATGACAGGAGCAGTATGTCTTGGAGGTCATGTGAACATTTTTTGCAAAATCAATGGGGAAACCAGATTCACTTAACAACTGGTTACTAACACCTGTAGCAACTCACTTAACAATTGTGGCAAGAACAGTCGTAAAATGAGATAAAACTCACTGAACAACTGTCTTACTTAGCCACAGAAATTTTGATCATCATTGTGATCATAAATTGAGAATTAACTGTACTTTGCTTTGGCAGCATTTTGTTCATGGTTTTAGTTTTAGTTTTTGTTCATGTATGTTATTTCTTGTACATTCAGTAAGTTTCCATTTTTAATCTGCTTCAATGCTTCTCAATTATTTTTTAGATAATCAGACAATGCATGCTTTTCTCCCTTGCCTGCTTGCCTTGCTCACTAGCCTTCACAGCTTGCCTAGATCATGTGGTGCCTGCAACCCAGCTGCTCTCTGGTTCCCTCACCCGCTTTCCTTACTTGCCTAGTTTTTGGTAAGTTGCTCTGAATATAGGGACTTTGTGACACCTCCGCACATTCCCGCAGGAAAATCTGCTCCAAGGTTGAATAAATCCAGTGTCCATCTTCAAAATAGCAAACCTCTGAATGGGCTGGTCTCACTGATCAGCTAGGAGATTGGGAGGAGGTGAATGGATCAGCTGCACTGATTAGCTGGGAGGCTGCAAATGGATCAGCCCGCTGATTATCTGGGAGGTGGTGAAACTATTGCTTGCAATGTGAATGATGTCAAGTTGGCCACGCCCACCCACTCCGTTGACTACCCAGTCACACCCAGTCATTAGGGCAAAGAACCGGTGGTTAAATTATTTGAATCTCATCACCGTAGGAAAGCAATATTACATAATTATGGAAAAGATGGTGCTAGAATTAAGAGAGGGGCATATAAAAACAAGACAAATAATTAATGTTAAAAATGTGTTTATGAGCACAGCCAACATTTAGAAAAATCCATGAGAAATGCTTTTTCTATCCATTATTTGAACTGTACACTTAACAATCAAGTGACCTACAAATAGGTTTTTTTTTTCATTTAAAAAAGGCTTACTTTTTTAAATTGCTGAACATTTGCAGCAATTAAAAATGAAACTAAGCTGAACAAATACAAATTAAGAAAAATAGCTGAACCTTGGGTCCCTTTCAACTGAAAGCTTTGATTCTAACAGTATATTTACTCAGAAGTAAATTCAACAATATTCTCAAGGGGTTTATTCTCAAGTATGTATGCAGAATTCTCTAAGTTTTCATATTTGTTTTGAGTGGGCATTCTTTTATAATGTATGCTTGCTTTATTCCTACATTCAAAGATATCAGAAAATTTGTAATGGCATATATTCCTGGTTTTGCTTCTCAATTACGTATGTAGAAATCACTATTTATTTCCTTAGTAAGTTATGGAATTATGCTGGGAACATGTTTTATTGTAATATTATCAAAACATCCAGCAAAGAACCATTCTGGTTATCAAGCTAATTAACAATTGATTGGCTAATGAGGGGCTTTGGTGCTTTCTAAGCTTGGTTGTTTTCTTGCAGATGTTTCATTACCCAAACTAGGTAATGTCATCACTAGCACAGATGTTGTTTTCTAGTTTGGGTAATAAAACATCTGCAAGAAAATAACCAAGCTCAGAGAGCAGCAAAGATCCCTCATTTCAACCCCGAGCTATTGAGATGGCTAATGTGTCTAATAAGAGAATCCATTACCTGGCCTGAAAACCAATCAAAAAAGGTTAAGTTATATTTTACTATCAAACTGGAAGAAAATATTGAATGTTATACCAACATAGGCTAGTATTGACCAGATGGAGGAAACAAATAAGCAGATGGCACAAAACCATATGGAAATTTTAGTAGATAACAGAAACAACAATCAAGATTCAAGTGGGAATAATGGATTGAATTGTTATAGTATAGCACAGCTTGATTTCTTAGCTCAGTTTGATACAGTTTGTAGATAGTTTATGATAAAATATATTTCAGAAAGTCTACCAGTCGCAATCTGATCAATAAATAGTTAAACAAATAACAGATTAACAGATTAATAACAATAATGCAAACCAAGTCTCCAAAGATATAATTTATCTAATTCTGCTTCATTCAACTTTGGCTTTATGTGCAAACCCACATACTTTGTTTCTGCTGCAAACATACTTTCAGAGACTATTCCTTTGAAAAATGATACCATAATTGTCAGTCATGGCAGACAAAAGAACTCTGCTGGCGCTTCTTAAGAGAAAATTAACTTAGCTTTTGACCTCTTGCTTACTATTAATTGTCCCTTCCTGCTGTGGTTTCCTTTCTAGGTGCTCACTTTTCAGCTACTACAACTGTGAATCAGACTTCCAATTAGCAAGACTGAAACTCTCCCATGTTGTTAAGTGGGTGAAAGGCATATACATATATACATATGCCATTGTTAAAGCTCAACTCCTACACTCTTTTCCCTGCATTTCCTCCAATTTCATGTTTGGCTCCTAAATAGCCTAACTGGCAGTTAAGATTAATTTTCTATAAACAATCTACAGCACAGAGAGCACCTGTGATGCAGTATAGACAAAATATTATGTGGCTAAGTAAAAGAAATCCATGATTATTTACAAACAAATTTGTATCTTGCCTTTCTTCCAAACAGTGATTCATACAATCATCAAGTTCAATGAGTAATAAAAGATCTCTTAGGACAATTCAACATGGCAGCTTAGTTTCTTGTCTCCTGTACAGCTCCTAGCTGATCCTGAAGCCAATGTAACTATAATTCCATCCTGGACTGCAACGACTTGGCAATAGAAGCAGATTTATCTTTGGTCCAAACTACAGTATAGCCATTACAATTCTTGACTGATTTTCCCCCTCTACCCTTTCTATTCCCACAATAAAGGAAAGGGCCATTGGCTGGCTTATCTGGTCAAACCTATCAATGTCTACAATGCATATGTAGAGAGAGAATTAGGCTGTAACAGTAGTATCTTGGCAGAAAAGATGAGGAAAGCATGATGATCAGGAAGCAAGGGTCTTTATGAGCCATTGCTGGATTAAAAAGAAGAGAAAGGAAACTGATGACCAGGTTAGTGTAGCAACCCAAAATAGAATGGACATACAGGGCCATAAACAGTTGCTGAAGAGGATGGAGAATCACAGGTATTCCCAACCATGGATGCTCCTGGATGAATTTATAACAGACTAGGAATTGTGGAAGGTGATATTCATAATCCATTCTTGCATTCAAGGAATGGGGCCTCGACTTACAACAGCTTGTTTAGTGACCATTCAAAGTTACAGTGGCACTGAAAAAAAGTGACTTATGACCATTTTTCATAGTTGTGACCATTGTAGCATCCCCTATGGTCATGTGATTTACATTCCGATGCTTGACAACTGAGTCACATTTATGACAGTTACAATGTACCTGGATCATGTAATTATCTTTTTGAGGCCTTCTGACAAGCAAAGTCAATACAGAAGGAAAATTCACTTAACAACCATGTTACTAATTTAACAACTGCAGTATTCACTTAACAAATCTGGCAAGAGAAATAATAAAATGGGCCAAAAGTCATTTAACAAATTTCTCACTTAGCAACATACATTTTGGGTTCAATTGCAGTCGTAAATTGAGGACTACCTGTACTGACGATGGAACAAACAGAAAATGAAGATAAGGCTTTAATCCAATATCTCTTAAAAGAGTTCTTGTGAGAGTAAAAAAGAGGAGATGAGCAGTAAGGTATGCTGCCCTGATCTGTTTGGAGGAAAATCAAGCTAGAAATGTTTTATTTTTAATGCACGTAGGATAAGTTTTTATCTTGGTAAACTGGCAGAGATTAAGCAAGGGTAGGTGAGAAGGGAGACATGCTCTTTTACAAGCATGGAAAATAAAAATACTTTCTACGTCCTATCTATCCTCAGACCTAGCCAAATGGTCCATGGCTAAGGATGATGAAAAATCACATTTCAACTTACCTGAACAGCTCTGTATTAGAACGTACTGCTGCACATAATAGGAATAACAGAGGTAAATAGAAAGGCATTTTCAAAAACAATTTAGTCCAATAAAATTTCTCATTCATAATTCAGAATGTGTTTCTGAACATTTTTTTTAGAAGGCTAATATTTTTATAATCACAGCTTTACAATCAAAGCAAAGCTCCTTTCCATTCCTTAGCATTTTTTTTTTAAATTAAATTTATGAACGCTTCTAAATTGGATCTCAGATAGATTTTCACAGATAGATTTTCAAGTTCTAACAAACTGTTCTTATAAATTTCCATTCATTTTTGCCAGAAAATTAAGTAGGAAATAAGTAGTTTGTATCAGTCTTAAAGTGATGTGTGGTGTAAAATTGATTATCCAAATAATTTCTACACATCATCTGAGTAAGTGTAGGATACAATGAAATATCTATCCTGGTTGTCTTAGTTTTAGAGATTATTTTTAAAGGTTATAAAAATCAAGTTCACATGCATCATTGCTAATTGCTAGATAGCCTAGAAAAGGAGCAGAGGTTGAAAAAGAGAGAAGAGCATACCTTAATTACTAAGAACATGTCAGAAGTTAATTTGATTACTTGCAGTCCACACTGACTATCTTAAAATATAATTAATGCAAGCTCAATGAATCAAACATCAGCTATCATTTTACTTTACCTTTCCTGCCCACTTTACTACCTCTTATGTAAATATTATATTTATACCTTTGCTCCAGAAACTCTAGACAACACATATATTCTTTTTTCCATTTCCCCTCCCGCCACATTAATAATGCAATGGAATAAGATTAAATGAGAGATTAATTGCTGTGGAGGAATAAATCAAGGGATCTTCTCCTTGCAGTTGGTAATAGAGTGTGGGATGGACAAATTTTTCCAACAATACCCATAATGGTAGCTGATCAGGAGAATAATAGTTTTGTTCTTTATACCAAGTCTTGGAATGTAATTAAGTGCTCATTCTGAAATATGAATGGAATCTCACATATTGTTCAAGATTGAATCACTGTATCTTATTGCATCATAGCTTAAATTAAACCAGAAGCAGAAGGTCCACTGACACAATAGATATAATTGAAAAAATCTTTGAAAAATTCTGGCTTAGAACAGAGGGCTATATTCCATAGCAAACAAGATTACTGTTTAAGATTGCATCAGAGTTTGAGATGGAGTTACTTTTTGGTATTAAAATCAGAACTTTTCCTCTTGGCATTGATGGATAACAACTGGGGTGGGTGGGAAGCATAAAACTTTGTTTTTATATATGACAACCGCAACAGTATTTGCACAAAGATGGAAAGACCGGCAATATCTATAATGGAGGAATGATTGAAGATGATAGAACTTGCTGAGATGTTCAAATTCTAATTGTTTATTAGAAAAAAGACAATATTGCTAATTGGAAATTCCTTATGAGCTTTTTGCATAAAACAGAAAAAAAATTGAAAGTATTATCTGTGCTTTTCACAACTGGATAGGATGGATTATAGAAAGCAGAGAGTCACTATGTACCTTTAGAAAAAAGAGGTTACAATTATACCTATAACTGCTGTAAGAGAAGATCAGAAGATACTTCTTATAATTTTATTTATTTATAAAATTTATAAGTAACTTTAAATTTATAAGTAACTTCATAAGTAAAATTTAAAGGTAACTCTGGGAAGCTTACGGTTACATCTAAGCTAAACCATAAGTTAAAATCAAACATTAAAACCAAAGACACATGGGGGGGCTCGGACGGGAGGGATTTGTTATTACTCAATCAGCACTGCTCCCCCACTGGTAAAGCCATATCTTTAAGCCCTTACAAAAAGATAGAAGGGTTGGGGCCAATCTCACATCAGGGGGCAAGATGTTCCTGAGGGCAGGAGGAACAGCAGAGCTCTCCTCTTAGACCCCACCAGCTAAAAAATTGGGCTGATGGAATTCATAGCATGCATCCTCTGCTAGCATGAGTGGTATGGGACAATGACAGTGGCATGAGATGGTCCCCTAAGTAAGCTGGACCCATGCATGAAGGGCTTGAAAGGTGTCACCTTGAATTGCACTGGGAAGCAGTCTAGTAGCCAATGCAGCTCATAGAGCAGTGGTGTTACAGGGGCCATTCTTGGGGTCCACAAAATGACCTGACCAGCTGCACTTTGCACCAGTTGGAACTTCTGCTCTTCAATGGAAGTCCCATGTAGAGCGCATTACAATAGTCAAGTCATGACATGACTAGGGACTGAAAGACTGATTACAAGAAATCGTGGTCCAGAAAAGGCCTGCAACTGGTGCACAACATGAAGTTGCCCTAGCTGCAACTGCCACCTATTCAAGCTAGGAGGGAATGGGTGATCTGAAACAGAGCCTCTGGGGGGCACTCTGAGGATGCAGTAAAAATATAGAAATACTGCTGTTTCACAGCTCTTACTACCATGAGGTAGGCCTTAATAGATGCTCTATCCATTCAGAATCATCCCTTGTCTTCCTCCAGCAATGCTCTAGGCATCTCTTGGCCCTTTTCAGAACCTGTAGTTTCTTCATAAACCATGGGGAAAGTCAGCAATGAGTCAAGAGATGCTGCACAGGCACAATACTGTCCCAAACCATGGCCACCCTTAAATTCTAGGCTTCAGTAAGACCATGCAGTAACACCTCCAGGATATCCCCCGGTTCCCTCTGGAACCCATCAGAGTCCATTAGTCACTGGGGATGGACTATACAAATGGGTCCAGCCACCCTGCAGCAGGAGACAACATACAAGAGCCTCAGGGACACCAGGGAATGATCTGACCGTGACAAGGGAGAATAATCTTACATCCCCAGTCATATTGCCATTGCTCTGATAAAAAAATCAAGCCTGTCCTGAGTCAGGCCAATTATAATCTGAGACAGATCCAACACCGCCATGGGGGCCATGAACTCCTGGGCTGCTTCCCAGGATGCACCCAGGGATGGCAGATTGAACTCCCCCAGAACCATAAGTCTGGGGAACTTCATCATCAGCCCTGAAATGACCTTCCAACAGCTTAGATAGGGAGGTTGCTACACATAAGGCTGCCGCTACACATAAGGGTGGTCGGTATGCTAGCAACAATCCCATCTGACCCTGTGAGCCTTTATATCTTTTTTGATTGTTTTCTATTTTTCTTTTACATGTCTTTCTTTCTTTTTTTGTGCTTCAGCTTTCCCTCATTTCTTCCTTACTCCTCCTCCCTCCCTTCATATTCTATTTTTGTTTGTATTTATCTTGTTTTTGAAAATAAAGATTTTCGATAAAATTATATTTTAAAAGATGTAGTTATCTCACAAAATGATGTCCTCTTTTATTCATTTAAGACTACTATGGCAGAATCACTTCACTGGACAGAAAACACAGACTTATTAAGACTAATGAATTTATTACAGCACAAAGCTTTACAGAGCATAGCATATTTCGTTCAGCTATGCTAGAGAGTGCTCATTTTTGGATGCAAATCACAAGTGTTTTCAAATCATGCAGTATGAGAATATTCCAGGATTTTTTTAAAAAAGAGTATTTTAGGAACTGTGCTATTGTTCTGCTCATCACCTTGCTTTGAAATGTTTTATTTATTGTTCTCTGGAAAATAATCCTTAACTAGATAATAACTAGAAAGAAAGAAAGAATGTGCCTCTAACCCAGGGGTAGGGAACCTTGGCTCTTTCATGACTCATGGACTTCAACTCCCAGAATTCCTGAGCCAGCCATTTT
>JAEANM010001944.1:0-25952 GCA_017656035.1 Myanophis thanlyinensis
ACACACACACACACACACACACCCAAGTCACTGATGTGCTGTGTTTTTTTAATTCTGCAGTATTAGATAACTTTTAGAACATAGATTGCAGGAGAAATAGTATTATAATTTAAAAATATAAAATACTATGATTTATGAATAACATTGTAGAATATTTTATTCTGATTATGTTATCATTTCTGGGCTAAAAAACTGCTGTTCCTCAAAATAAATAAAATGAGGCAAAGTCACTTTAATAAGGTCTTTTATGTGTCCAGGTATGTCATAAATATGATTTTAAAACATTAATATGGTAAAGGGAAATGCATTCTAGTGCTCAAATGCCCAACTTATCACATAATAACTAAATAAAATATATTAATGTATAGACTTATTCTACCCTTCATAGGCTTTTAAGCCGTTTTTTTTTTCATTTAAAATCAGATTATATTTCCTTTAAATGACTTGTGTATTAGCAAATAGCATGGAGCAAATTGATAATGTGCATCCTTCATAGCAAATATTTATTGCAGTCATTCCTACTAGTTACATATAGACAGTGCTTATGGTGCTAGGCTATCTTCTGCATAGTCTGCAAAACTAACCCTCCCCCATTTCATGCTCTCTTGTTGATTAGTCTCTCCCTTTTCTAAAGTGCAAATGTGTAGTGTTAGGAAGAGAGACAGAGTTGACTACCATAATTGGTGTTTTCCTCAGCTGTTCCAG
This sequence comes from Myanophis thanlyinensis, assembly GCA_017656035.1. Lineage (NCBI taxonomy): Eukaryota > Metazoa > Chordata > Lepidosauria > Squamata > Homalopsidae > Myanophis > Myanophis thanlyinensis. Next base: position 706 of record JAEANM010001944.1, read on the forward strand.
TATCAGTCTGCTATTCACACTCCTTAGATGATTAGGTGATTGGTGCTATCTGTATGTCAGTGGGTATGATATTCTCTATATTTGTTTGTGAGCATGTTTGTATCTAAGAGAAAGTGTCCTGACTGTGGGCTAGGGAAATCAAAACATAATTATTAAAAGTAAAAGGTATTAAAGATACTGTTTACTGTGAGATCAATAATAGTGTGATATTGTTTAATAAAGATTATTGAACTGAAACTGAAAACGTTTATGTCCTGAGAACTCAAGTTGCTTATGAAAAGCTGTTCTATATTGTGCATATTTAATGAATATACAATTTCATAGAGTTGTTTGTCAGTTGTAAAAAGGTGTCTTGTGGAAGCACTATACTGCTGAATCAGGCTTGATAAGAGAATGAAAAGAATGTTGATGATATAAAAATATTAATTGTTTACTTTATAAATACTGTCAACCCTGAACTCTGGCAACTCATTCAGCTTTGAAAGGACCGATAGTATTTGTTTAAATGGTTATGAGTGTATATCAAAATCTCAGTTAAATTTACTTTACTTGCAAATTTATAAATGGAATGAAAAAAATTAAATCAATTGTCTTAATTTCTGTATAATGTAAGCTTGGTTACTTAGTCACTTGTTAGTTTATGCAAGGGATTCATATTTAATGTGAGCTTCCTATTTGTGAGTTCCTCCTGTGTTTTCCAACATTATCTTTCTTGATGCTTTAGGTTCTTCAGCTTTCTAGAAGGGAAACAGGAATTAGCACTATCTCTTTCTTTTTGTCAGTGGGATATGTTGTACAGGTAGTTCCATTCACAGGAAATTGAGATGCTCTAGTAGGTGTTCTAAATATATCTAATCCATTTCCAAAATTGGTAAGACAACCAATAAGGTTGCATTTTCTCAGTATTATACATGGAGAAGGAGACAAAGGCATTTTGGGAATGTTTTGCTTAAGACTGTGAGGTCACTTCATAAGTGAATGATGTATAAACCAGTGACATTGTCTGTAAATCAATAAACAGTCCATCAGCAAAATAATACTATGACATTTAGTCAGAATTTTTTTCTGGTCAAAATCCCTTTGTTAAATATTGCTATGAGAAACATTACTACTTTAAAGTAAGTACCTGTTCACTTTTCTACTTATGTGTGATATAGTGTTTTGTGATTTATTGGCTTTTGATCATAAAGGATATTACTTTTCTTCACTAATTACCATGCTGATGAGAAATAGCTATGGATTTTTAATTTTTTTTTGCTTACATAAAGGTTGAATAGTGCCTTCACTTTTGTCACTTGCCAATAGATGGTGGTACTGATGGATCAGAAGCTCTGATGTGTATGTACACTTTCAGTTCAGTTGATGAGGAGTTGCTGTGAGAAAAGGTTATATTGCTAGTGTTCATTAAATGAAAGCTTGCATTAAATACTTATCATTGTTTTTTAATCAGTGACTATGATTGATTTTTTGACAGCTTTTGACAGTTGAAGGGATTCCTTTATTTGAAGTTCACTGCCGAATGTAGATTATTTATGGTGATGACTGTTGACATGAGTATTGTGCATTGAGAAACAAAACAAAATACAAGGATGTTGAACTGAGAGAAGCTGATTTGTGTGCTCAAGAATGGGTGAATGAGCTATGATAGAAACCAATATCACATAATAAAGATTTATGAAGTGTTTAAAGATCATTGGCAGATTACAAAAAAATATTATCAAGCCTATAGGTCACATTAATGTATAATTTTGATGTTATTGTTTATCAGAAGGTTTGTGCAACATAGGATCCTTACATGGTAGTGACAAAAATATAGGATTCAGGTCTGAAATTTACCATCAGTTTTCATTCCCTGAGAATGGTGAGAAGTTTAATCTCAGGAGGTTGACAGCTGACCAAGCATTGAATTACTTATCTTTATGATCCAAAAAGGAAGCATCATTCAATGGAATATCATTACAAAGCTTCATTTAAAAAAATCAAAACCTTTGCCAGGAAAACTCCTAGTTAACAGTTTTTGGGGGGATGCGAATAGGTTTCTTTGAATTTGGTACCACTATCTACTCAAGAGTATTACACTGCTATAATCAAAACTTTAAACAACAATCAAGCAGAGTTCAGAAATAAAGGTCTACATTTTGTAAAGCATGATAACATTTGGATTCCCACCACACAAGCCAGTTAGTTAGTTATGAAATTAGGTCTCATCATCTTGCCCCCATCTGCCATATAGTCCAGATCTGGCGCTGTACGAATTGCATCTTTTCCCATGACTGAAGGAATATGTTTGGGGGCATCTGTTTGACTCATATGAAGAGGTGGAAATAATTAGTACTATCAGAAACTGGTTGAAAATATGGAATACTTTTGTGATGACTTTACAATGATGACTTTTCATCATTGGCAGATATATAGGAAACAGAAGTAATTATGTGAAATAAATACAGGTAGCAAAAGAGGTCATTACACTGTAGTATTTTGCTATTCCATTTATTAGAATATCTTTATTTAAACAGAATTTGTAGAGGTGGAAGCATTGGTTCTTATTCTACCCTCTTCTTTGAACAGAAAACTGGCATATATATTATTGATGCTACAGCAAAAAAAACCCCAAGTCTAATTAGGGCTACAGTGATTTATAAGATTAATATAATTTGAGAGCAGAGGAGTTGTGTTAAAACATTAAAAAACATTAAAAAAAAACCTCAAAACAGTTTATCCCATATGCATACAAAGAATGAGCAAACATGAAATGCAGTTTGCCTTTTAAGAATGACTAAAAGTTTTCCAAAACTTCCTGCAGTCAGTGATGCTGTGTTTTTCAGACCCCCCAAAAGCCAACAGAAGCCTCTGAAAAATGCTGCACTGGTCAGCAAGCTTGCCAGATCGATATTGTAATGTAGGTGTGTGGTCAGTAAGGACCATGCAGCATTAAGAATGTAGGTATTCCACTGTATCAGTGCCCTTAGGTAACACTGTGTCCCAAGAGAAAGCATCTGGTTGATTCAGTTCATTGCTGTGGTAGGTAAAACTTCAGAGTAGATGTCTGTGAAAGTTGTGCAAAAAGTTTTGAATTTGAAATCAGTCATTTCAACCTTACTGGAAGTGTACTAATGCTGGTTCAGAATTTCACACTCACAATTGTGCTATTTTTAGTTTAAAAGGTTCAGAAACACTTCTCATAAAGTAACACCTGATTTGGATTCTCATTAAAATGTTTTGCTAATTTCTTGCTTTAGATAGGCTGGAATAGAAAAGGAGGCAAATTTGCAAGTAGTTGTAAGGGAAGTGGGAGGTGAAAGGCATGGGGAGGGGAGAATGATATGGACACTTGATGTGATGATCTCAGCTGCTTGCAGAACCTTAGCTAGAATGTTTCATTTGAAGGAAACTTCTGGCAATTCACTACATGTATACTTGCATATACTTTTATTCATTTTTGTACTTGAACTATAAGTGATGGATGATATGCAGGAATTCTACTTTAATCCAGACAATTGTCTGGTTTCTGTTCTGGCTACCTAGATAAAACAGCAGATGTGACAGAGGCCAAGGGTTTAATTGACTTATTTGTATTTTGCGACTAACAAGTATAACAAGACAAAATATAAACATAAATATTTATAAAATCAATCTAAAAATAAATTAACAATAGGAAGCTTGTGTAAGAGATGTATCTCTACATCTTTTCTGTATCTAAACCATGAAAATGTGGGAGTCAAGGGTAATTTCTGAGAAAAATCCCATAGCTGGAAAGCAATGCAGGAGCAGCTCTTTCGCACATGCAAAAAAGATAGGCCTCTGATGCAGTTCCTGACATCTGCAGAGTTTTATGCCTGGAGAGAGGTGATCCATTAAATCTGTGATAAAATGTTAAAAGTTTAAAGGTTAGAACCAATATGTTAAGTTAAGAACAGGAACATCCCTGGACCTTGCACAAGTCTGTTTTTTGCATTTTTCATCATTTGCAACTACAAGGTAGTAAAGTTAAGATTAAGAGTGAGCAATATTTTGAACTTGATAGGTAGTTTGGCACAGATGAGCGTGTAATTTATTAAAGCAGGTACAACTTCTTCAGTGAGTTATAATAGGTACTGTGATCATCTTCCCTTATACTCCAGAGTAATTTTTCTAATTTTAGTTTAAACCACATTGCAATGGACTTTTGCATGTTTGTAAATTAGCTCATTTTGCTTTTATTGAATATTACCAGTCATGAAATAATATTGCAGTTTTTGCATAAGGTCTCCTACATATATAAAATAAAGAGTGGTCTGTATGTCAGTTGAGATTCTCTGAACTTTGTGTTTTTTCCAATTTTATATTCATTTCCTTCCATTGCTGCACATGTTTGGACCAACCAAATATCAGTATTTTTTAATATTTACCTAAAATATTTTTGTAGATTTAATATCATGTTTGTATATATTTTAAAGGAGTGTCAGAGGAGTTCCAGGATAAGAGCTGATACACACACACACACTACCCACAGCCAAAAACTCAATCCTGATAGGCTCAAGGTTGACTCAGTCTTCCATCCTTTTGAGGAACCAGATTGTTGGGAGCAATATGCTGACTTTGTAAACTGCTTAGACAGTGGTAGAATCCAACCGGTTTTGTTACCGGTTCGGTGCTCATGCGCGCACCTACCGTGCTGCTGCATAGCTTCTAAAAAACATGTTTTTACTTATTAGAGGCAGCCAGAGTGATTAGAAATGCTGCGTAGACATGCTAAACAGCTGCTCTAGGAGTTTCAGGTGAATAAAAAAATAAAAAAGGGGATATAGGAGAGGAAAGGGCGGGGGCGGGTGGGCGTTGTCAAACTTCGTCGCCGCTACCAGTTCGCTAGAACCAGTGCGACCAGGCTGAATAGCACCACTGCGCTTAGAGTGTGCTGTAAAGAACTATATAAGTCTTAAATACTAATTGCTATTGCTAATAAGTACAAAATAACATACACACTCACACACACTTTATTTCTCAATGTCTCAGCTCCTTCCCTCACTTTCACTTGTGCTGTATTTCAGCTTCTTTTTTACTTCCTTATCTCAATGACTGATAATAGAATGCCTGTGAATTCTCCTAGCTATCTTCCTGCCAAAGCTTTTAACTTTTGCAGTTCTACTGTTCAATATCTGAAGTGCCATAATTATTCACTATTCACTATTTGAAATTCCATAAATACAACATAGAACATAGTCCATTCTTCAGGTCTCACCACATGTTCCACAAGGATTTTCTTTCCTCCTTGTCTCAGGGCCAGAATCTCTGGACTTTCAGGCTCCACTTCATGCCACATTTACCAAGTAACACCCTCTCCTGCAGCATCTGCTGTAATTTAATTAATTTTAATTTTATTAAATTTCTATACCACCCCTCTCCCGGAGGACTTGGGGCGGTGAACAGCCGATAAAACAGTACAATAATACAAAATTAAACACCCCTTCCCCCCTTTCTCTACTTTTCCTGGCTGTTTTAATATGATGTATCTAGCAAATATACTTGCTGCTATACAGATACTTCCAGCATTTCCCCTTTTTTAATATATGTGCTTGTTATCTGCTTTCCGGAAAGGAAAAAAAAAAAAGCACATGACCAACTGCTTTCATTCAGCAAGGCAGTCTCGCAAGGATATGTGGGTTTTTTATGTGTGTTTTCATTATTTGGAGTATCACAACATAAATGTTTAAAAATAGAAATAACCAAAGTATAATTCATTACTGCTGTTTTGAGAAAATTTGGCAAAATGGATCCTGGAAGAAGGTTTTGATCATACTTTGTATGCAGTAATTCTGTGACATCACACTGATAATAATGTTCTCCCAGTCTCTTTTGATCCTTCGGGTTCCCCCCCCCCCCCCCATGTTCCTTCTCCTAAACTTGCAAAAAGTATTATCAAAAGAAAAGCATGTGAATTGTGTAGCTGGTCAGAAATGTGTGACAGGAACTATAGATCTTCTTTCCTCTCTGGAATGTTCCCCAACCAGTATGTGATCTATTTCAACTCATTTTAAATTCTGTCTAAAAATGGCAAGGGAGAAATATCTTTCTCTCTTATTTCAATCCTGCCAACAAGCGCAGCAGGCCATTGAGCTTTTCAGAGGTCTCTAGGAAGGAAGGCAAGGCTAAATGGGAAAGTAGCTCTTTTTACTTTCTTCTGCTTGTGTTTCTCTGGATCTACTCCAGCACTTTCCAATTACTTGTTGAAAGTCTAAAAGTGCAAGTGATTGAAAATAATCCAATATGTGGTATCATAATCAGCCAAAGTAGTTTTTTGGGGTCAGGCACTCTCAGAAAGAGTGAACAACACATAATGAATGTAAATTCTGACTAGTAAAGTGTGTATATGTATATATAGTCTATGAATTCGTATATGTAAAATCAGAAATAAATATTTTAATTATACTGAACTGAAGGCTAATGCTCCATTTTGAAAAAAAAAAGGCTTTCTGATTATAATGAATTACAGGTAGTCCTCAACTTATAACAGAAGTTACAGCAGCACTGAAAAAAGTGACTTATGACCATTTTTCACATTTAGGCATCCTGTGGTCACATGATAAAAAATTAAGATGCTTGGCAATTGACTTATATTTATGACAGTTGTAGTGTGTCAGGGTGCTGTACTTATCTTTTGCAACCTTCTAATAAGCAAGGTTAATGGGGTTAAGTTAGTAACAGCCGTGTTACTAACTTAACAACTGCAGTGATTCACTTAATAACTGTAGCAAGAAACTTCATAAAATGTGGCAAAACTCACTTAACAAATATCTCACTTACCAACAGAAATTTTTGGGTCAATTGTGGTTGTAAGTCAAGGATTATTGTAGTGCATAATATGTCAAAACTAAACCTCGCAAAGTTGATAAATTTAAAGGGTTAAATATTCAAGTGACACAAAGTCTATATTAAAAATACCTTGATAGTACCAAAGGATGTCTTATTTACATGTTTTTAAATATGCATTAATTAAATATATCCTTGAAGGTTGCCAAAGTGAATGAAAACCATTAGCTATTAGATCATACTGTTTAACTTGGTAATTAAGAGTGTGCTGTAACAAAAATGCGTAAATAATCAGAAATGTAAAATTTTGTGTTTAAGAAATTTTCCAAAAGCAACTTATATTATACAAATGAATTGATGTTATATTTGGAAAATACTTCAAAATGTTTGTGCAAAGAAATGAGTTTCATTTCATAAATCACAAACAGTATTCAAAATATGGGTAACTAAAATGATAAAATAAGTATGCTATAAGAATAGTGTTATAATTTATGTAAGATTCATATATAACAACTAGTATATTTTATGTATAAATAGGCTTCAGTGACTGTACTTTTAAAACACTAACTTAAATCTAAATGGTGTGTCAGAAGAGCTTATTCAGAGATTTATGTACATAGATTTAATAATAATGTATTATAATAATAAGGATTTTGTTTGCCATCTAAGATTTTTGATTAAACTGTATGAAGAATAGCAGCAAACAAAGGAGAAGGAAAATGTTGTTAGGTTGAATTAGAAGGGATATAGTAAGGCTGGTATATACTATTACTAGAGATGTGCAAAATTTGAGGACAGAACATTCTTGGTTTGCAGAAGTACATCCTCCAAATCAGAGCTTCAATAATTGAGGCAATTCAGTAGGTTCTGGATGTAAATCAGCATTGAAGTACTTTCAGTTTAAAGGATTTACTTCTGGAAATGTTCCTGGAATGAAAAAGAAGAAGAGAATCAGCATGGATTAGATGGAAAGGCAGCATTCCGAAGTTTTCTGCAATGCTTAGTTCCTGAATCAACAAATACTACATGTCCTTAATTCATACATAGCATCCTTAGCCTAAGAAGTATTTTGCAGAAAAAGTGTAAATTTAATGTAAGCCATAGAAATTAGTGACATGAAATTAGTGACATGAAATAAAAATAAGGAAAGAAATAGAACTACTTCATAATTTGAAACTACTGTTCAATACAGTAGAAATATCCAGATCAACTGTCACCTTCTGCAGAGAAACTATGAGCTCTAAATCTGTAGAGAGAGGGAAAAGGACACACAAATACATACATACATACACACACACATCAGAATAAGTACAAATAGTAATGGACAACAGTAATATATTAGTATCACAAATAGTAATTGCAATAGCAACATTAATAATATAATGGCATACACTGTAATGAAATATGTGGGTGTACTAACTTGTATGTGAGAGAAGTTAATGGTTGGCAGTTACTTGTTTTCTTCTTTAATTGTGGATTTTGTATCAGTCATATAACTAACATATCAAAAGAGTTGTACGCTTGAATCTCTGCCTTGTCATCTTCCAGTCTGAGTTAAGTGTGACATTCTTCATATCTCTCTTCTCCTCTCCTTTCCACCATCTATTTCTTTCATTTACCAAGTTGCAATCTTCCATATTTCATGGTTATCACTAGACTCTAGTGCAGTTGTGGCGAACCTATGGCAAACGTGCCAGAGGTGGCACTCAGAGCCCTCTCTGTGGGCATGCTTGCCATCGCCCTAACTCAGCTCCACCGTGTTTCTGTGTGGCGTTTCTTGCTGCTGTTTGCAGGGATGAAACAGAAGCCTCACAAAAGAAAAGGATCTCACACTTGCAAAGCTGCCGGTGTTGTGATGCCCCACCTCCCGCTGGCCAGCTGGTCTTCGGGTCTCCATGACACACATGCCCTTGGGCACTCAATCTCTAAAAGGTTCGTCATCACTGTTCTAGTGACTAGAGTCACTAGACTAGAGGAACTTATAAATATTTATCTCCTTATGTCTTTGGTTATATATCTTATTACTAGGAAGATTGAGACTTTCATGTTTTTAATAGGTGAGACTGTATGTGGTACATTACCAGTATTAGATGTTTTATACTACATACATTCTCATCTTTTGAAATTTTGATATTTTTATAATGTTAAAACTTTTTAATCTTAAATTATTCTGATTTTAATGCTATTTTTATGTATTATATTGTACACCGCCAGAGCCCTTCTCTGAGAGAGAGAGATGCAGTTTAAAAATATGAAATCTAAACAAAAAAAATAAAATCTTTCTAGTATTCGCCACTTCTACATTTCCACATTCTTCATTAATTATGGTGAGTGTTGGTTATTTTCTCCTGTATGCCACAGGTGCAACAGCACACTATTCTTTGCAAATTAGTAGATTCTAGAGATTATAATACCTAGCAAATCAGTATATGGCTGTTAAAATTCCACTACTAGTATAGACTGCACCAATATTTGATTTGTGTAACAAAATAACTTATATTCTCAACAGTGCTCATATTCAAAGCACATTTTTCCTAAAGTAAGGACCATTGATTTTTATAATGTTAACTTTTCAAATAAGATCATTTAGAACTGCAGCCTTATTTTAATTTAAGGTTTATGATTCAATTATAATTGACTAAGTCTTATTTTTAGACCAGTGAATAATGGAAAATCTATTTTTTATGCTGTGCAATAGTGTAATAGTGAACAAGTTTATCACCTGTTTCCTTCTATTACTTTGAGCTATAGTCTAATAGGCAAATGTTCAGGAAACATATACATCTCTGGTTGAGATGAATTACTGAAATTTCTGTATTACAAAAGGAAAGAGGAAAATTAATTAAATACTGATAGGCTTTCACTGTCAAAGTTCTATTTTTAATCTGCCTGTTCCAGAGTTAACTTGACATGAAAGACATGTTCCAATTTTATCTCTCTGGACTTTGTAAAAGAAAAATCTCTGGGGTTTTCAACATCTTAACAAAAGATCAGAAGCTCTGGTCTTAATTAGCAAACATATGAATACTTCCCTATAAAGGTTAGAAATTATCATTTTCCAAATGAAAATTGATATTGTAAAGAAGTTGACTTATGGAATTGAAGGCAAATCAATATCTCAGATGTGGTTAATTATTCTAAGTGTTGAATATTACAAAAATTGAACTTTGATAACAACATGGCAAAAATGAAATGTTAAGCTTCGTTTTACTTCTTCTTTTAGGAATAATAAGTGTTAAAATAGTTTGGTATTATCATAGTCAAAAATGATCAGGGTGAAGTTGACAATTAATGATATTAGAGATTAATTTACCTGCTGGTTTATTAATATATGACTGTCACAAAAATGTGATCCAGTGTTCAATCCTTACTATTCTTACCTCTTCTGACTTCTATTTTCTCTTTGGATTCAAGTGGTTTCACTTATGTCCTTTTTCTGTTAGTTATATGAATTGATATTTGCAAATTAACTGGGTTTTGATGTTGCTGCATCATTTGAAATATGCAAATTATTCCTTATTGCTACTCTTTTTATTCTATTGAGAGATTGTAAAATCCATCTAAATATGGTTTTAGAAAATTCCATAATGTATTAGCTAAGAATGTTCCCTTTTTTCTTTTTCCACCTTCAATTCTTTTTCAAATAAAAGACTTGGATAGTTTAAAATAAAGACTCAACCTTTTATTTCTCTTGGAGTCTATAGGTCCAGTTTTCCTGAAATGTGAATATTCAGATTTCTTCCTTTTTCTAATCTTGCAAGTTCTAATATTCCTAGTTCTGTTTCAAATTAGCCTCACTCAGAACAAAAACTTCAAGTTATTTCTCTGAACCAGTGCTATGTAATTGCCATTTTTTTACTTTTAAATTTTTTGTCACTATACTGTATATAAATGTAAATATTTATGGAAATTCTTAGTCATCCAGGTCATGGTTGTCCCAAAGGTGCTTTTCAAAGGATACCTGGACTTTTTTCTTGAAGATGTTTCACTTCTCATCCAAGAAGCTAAGTATAAATATACAGTATGTACATTGTATAGAAGTATGTGTATAGAGCCGAGACATTTTGAGGGTGAGATGGTTGTATCTAAATTTGATAAATAAATGAATGAATGAAAAAGAAAATAACCACAATCCAAAACAAAGGTTATTAAAAATGGGGAGGAAACTCTAAATAACTACAATAAATCTCAATACTCCCTCACCCCCCAAAAAGGATGGATATGTAAACGTTTTTAATCGCAAATTAAACCCAATCCACATAGAACAATATTGACCAATCTTTAAATTATGTTGATAAAAGACTATTTCAAAGAGTAGGAGTGAACACATTTCTTCCATCTAAAATATGATGGAATTATTTCTTTTCAACCACAAAGAATTATCTTATTTGTACACTGCAAGAAAAAAGAATTTCAAAGATCTTCACTCCTTATATATAATTTAACATCACATTGACACTGTTAAATTGTATTAAAGGTAGTCTTCAACTTACAACCATAATTGAGCCCAAAATGTCTGTTGCTAAATTAGACATTTGTTTAGTGAATTTTGCCCCATTTTATGACATTGTTTGCCACAGTTGTTAAGTGAATCAAGGCAATTTAATTAGTAAGAGTTGTTAAGTGAATCTGGCTTCCCCATTGACTTTGTCTGTCAGAAGGTCATAAAACAGGATCACGTGGCCTTAGGACACTGCAACTTTCATAAATATGAGTCAGTTGCCAAGTAGCTGAGCGTTGATGGAAATCATGGAGATGCTGCAACAGTTGTGTGAAAAATGGTAATAACTCAGTTTTTTCAGTGCCATAACATTGAACAGTCACTAAGTGAACTGTTGTAAGTCGAGAACTGCCTGTATTTTGCCCTAAATCATATTAACACTATTGTGAATATTAGGCCAAAACAAGACAACCATAATTCATGTTGGCAAAATTTTGGATGGGAACCTACTTCCGCCAGCTGGCTCATCTGTGCTGCTAGGCATTCATGTATTGCTATTAATTTTTTTAATCAGTAGGTGTGGATGATGTCTGAGCCAGGTGTCATGTTCTTGAACCACTATTGGGTCTGCTATTGTGATGTTAATTAGTATTTGTTTTGAGAGATTGCTGTGGTCTGCTCTCAGGTTCTGCAGCCACATTGCATTCTCTTTCTCTCATATTTTCTTCCAGTACTGTTCAATTTCTGCTGTTGGTTATTGTGCTATTTCTCTGTTGTTGCAGAGTACATCTTGAATGGTTCTTTGGAAAACATAGCATTTATCCTTTTGGCCTCTGCTTCTTTAGTGTATCTTCTTAGCCTGATAGCCAATGCTACGCTAGGAGCCTTTGTATAGGAGTTTGTAGGGCTTCAGATGAAGTCAGGCCCTTGTATTTTTTTCAGCAGTCTTATACTTCACAGCCTTTGGTAAGATTTGCTCAGGTAACTGATACCATTTGCTGAGCTGATGTTGGATGGCAAATGTCCCAATTGGAGAGCTCAAATGAATTAGCATGGACTCTTTATGTAAACACATAAGTACCCTTCCCTCCCAAAATGTCTTTAGTCTTATCTAATCTTTTCTAAAGGAATCTCCAGTCTGGGAAGAATCTTGTGAAGGTGTAGAATAATAAAATTGTGAGTTTGAATTCTATGTGTGTGGGTCTGATCATTTAGGCTTGACAGCTCAATTAGTAATAAATACCTACAGATCTATGGTCTCTGGGTCACATTCTTCCATTTTTTAAATGTTTTCTAGGTCCCTCCCTCCCTCTGCTTCTTCTGAAGAACTTCATCTGTTTTGATTAGGAAGGTTTTACCTTTTCTATTTGAATACATTAGAGATGCAAACTGCTGGCGTTATTGCATTCCTTTTAATGTGAATTGGCCATTGTGTGCCTGCTTACTCTCTTATACGTAATACCTTCCTCTCCAATCTCTCTGTTCTTTATTTGTGGGGAGGTGAATTGGTCAGGCACAAGAGAGATTGCTTAAAGAAATCCCTTGTTTAGATGTCTTTTGATTCTGGGCGGTGGCAGGAAGAGTCAAGCACAGAGCAACATGTAGTAACTCCTTGAGGGAGATAGGTAGGCCAAAAACATGAAATACAAATAAATAAAATTTAACATACAACTAACATACAACTGAGAGAAAGAGAGAGAGATGCTGCAAAGGTCACAAATGCATACTCTCTTCTCAAAAGTTATTTTTTCAACATTGCCATAACTTTGAATGGTCGCTGCATGAGGCAGTCAATAAGTGAGGTGTTCCTGTACATTAAATATATCTCTGCTGCGTTTCTATACTGTTATTAGTGACTTGCTTCATGCTTCCACTGCATTGAAAACTGTAATTATTAACAAGTTTGATTTGTTCCTCTTTATTTGGGTAATCAAGTTTATGACTTCCTACAGTAATTTTATCACTCTCTAGAAATGACCCAGTATTATTCTTCATTCACTATGTGTACATGCATAAACTATCTGATTGTAAATGGAATAAATCTTCCACTGTATCGAAGTATCCTGAAATGGATTTAAAAGTTATTTGTGGGTAAACATGATAACATGATAACCCTTGCTTATCTATATTCTTTTTAAACATAGCAAACTATAACAAATTACCTTAGCTAAGATATGATGCACTAAACTGATTCTTGTATGTTAATACCTTCCAACTGAGGGTGAGCAGCTTGTATGGTGCTATAGTACTTGTATACTAAGTCTTTACCTTATTATACATGAGTGTATGCATTTGTATGAATTTTTATGGGTTTGAGCTCTGTGATTCTGCCTATAATTCAATTTCCATATACTATTAAAAAGAATCATTGATATCGGGGTATGGAAGCATTGCATATATTTTGCCTGCTGAGTTATGTGATTTGCTGTTATTTAGAGGGTTCTATGTGTTCCCATTTTGCCTGAGATATTTTGGTGGATACACAGTTAATATATCAATAACTGTAGCTGGTCAGCTCTTGAGAACATCTTTATTTTATTTGGAATGAATGATTGGGCAGAACTAAATCAGCAAAGAGTTTTGCATAAAAGCTTCAGAAGCAAAGCTGATGGAAGTTTCAAAATGGTAATTAGCTTTATCCTGAGATTTTAGCACCATAAAAAAGCTATCGTGGTAATCTACAGTTTATATGTCATTTTTTTTTCTGCTTGAAGGGACCTAAATTACATTTGCAGCAAATGCAAGCTGTTACCTCTATTGGAAGAAAAGGTGATACGTCTCGAGGAAAGGGTGTGTGTGTCGGAGAATAAAAAGATTTTGCTGCCATTGAGAAAGGATATTAGAAAGAGGAAATTTGTATAGGAGGAAAGTTCACAGAAGAACATGGCAAACAGAATTGGCAGTAAAAGAGTTCTGCAGCCAAAACCAGGCTCTTCCAGCAAAGAGGTTCTATGAAGAAACAATATGTTTGATCAATACCACTTAGTAAGGCTAGTGTGCATATTGATATAACCTTGGAGAGAGGTTATAGTGTAACTTTGCTCTTTTGCAGAGAGTTCAGGAACGTTACTAAGTCAGAATCAGCAAAATTTTCTGGCTCTGGATGCTGAAGCTGACACACAAAGACTTTAGCTTCTAAAAAAGCATTGCATAAAATTGCCAAAGTGTGTGAGATTTTGATTTTTAAAACTGTTATTAATGATTTGGGATATCTACATTGAAACTTACTATTTTATTGTCTGGTAAAAACAAGAGGGGAAACTATGTTACAGCAGCTTGTGGTACCATCAATGGTGGTATTTTACTGGACCAACTCTGGAGATTGGGAGTAGGGGGCACTGTTTGCAGTGATTTTCCTCCATTCTCCCTGGTGGATACCAATCAGTATTAATGGGGGAGAAGAGCTGGACTACCCCTTTCCAGGCAAATGATTCTGTTTGGGTGCTGGCTCAGTGCCTGGAGGCTATAAGGGCCTGGAGGGAAGAAATTGGCTCAAGTCAACCCCAGCAAGAAAGAATGGTCAAAGCCACCTTCTTCCCATGATCAGGAGAGTTGAGTTTTGATTGGATGAGATAATACTCCCTGTCACAGATCTGGTGCACAATGTGGTTCCTCTTTGACTCACAGATCCTGCTGGAAGAACAGGTGACAGCCATGGCTGGGGGACCTTTGTACAAAACCACCTTGTGTGCTAATTGTGTCCATTCCTGGACCGGGAAGCATTGCTTACGGTTGGCCATGCTGTAATCACCTCCTGTTTGGTTTACTTTACATGAGGCTTTCCATAAAGACTACCCTAAAGCTGCAATATTCAGAATGTAGTTCTGTAACTCAGGCAGTTATGGGGATGCCTTAATATGTTCATGTAAGCCATGTGCTTTGTGAGCTGCTCTGGTTGCCCATTTGCTTCCAGGTGTGATTCAAAGTGCTGACTGTTACCTATAAAGCCTTATATGGTATATGGTATGGTTACTTGAGAACTTTTTGTAGCAGAATCTGGCTTCTACAATGAGGTTTCCTTTGAGATCTAGATGGCCTCTACCCTTCTGTTGTTTAAAAGGGCCCTAGAGACCTAGATTTTTGACGAGGTAGAGTGAAGGCCCTTTACTTTCTCCTTAGTCAGTTTTGTCACTCTCCCCATATTTTAATTTAATTTAATTTTAATGGTTGTTGTTGTATTTTCCTTGTTTAAATTGTTGGCCTCACAGAATTATTGAGAGTCAGGCAGCATACAAATTTGTTATATAAATGAAATGATGCAAAAATAACTGTTAGTGTTGCAGTGCATCCTGAAATACATCTTTTTAAGATTTCCACAGCCTTGCTTAAAAATATACATTTTTCTATGTACTTGTTTTAAAGGGATCATCACATTCTTGATCAGCAACCAAATTTAGGAAATATAAATTTTATTGGACTAAATCTATCTGATCTTCTTCACCAAGAGAACAACAAAAATCTCAGTAAAATTAATATCTTAAAAGGTGGGGGAGAGTATATTCTAACTGAATATTTAGAGAAGATTTAAATAAATAAGACTTGACCTTCATATTAAATTTATAGGTTTGCCTGCAGATAAAAATGGTTGCCAGATTATGAAACCTTGACAATTATATTTCAAATTATATAAAATTCTGCATTTCTATATGAAAGTGGTAAAAAAGCAAGTCTATAGATGATTTTTACCTAGTTACTTGTTTTTAGGCTTGTGGTCCGATTGTATCCAGAAAATTTACTATTTTTATGACGTTTCTCAGTTTGAAAAAAAGAACCTAGTTCTAAGGCAGATAATGCCAGTCTCTATGTTGCAGGTATGAAGTAAATTAGTTTCTTCCCAGGAGTCTACAATATATTATAACAG
Source organism: Myanophis thanlyinensis (assembly GCA_017656035.1). Lineage (NCBI taxonomy): Eukaryota > Metazoa > Chordata > Lepidosauria > Squamata > Homalopsidae > Myanophis > Myanophis thanlyinensis. Next base: position 16,794 of record JAEANM010001944.1, read on the forward strand.
GCCTTGAGTGAAAATATGAGCATTTAATTTCAATTGCCCCTTAAATGGTTATGAAAATTCCTGCAGCAGAAAATTCTAAATTCTGAGTAATAACGTAAAAATAATTTCCTCAAAGGTGACATTTTTTCCTCTCCTGCAATTTGATTCTGTGTGTGTGTGTATACCACAACAAAAGAACTCGCAAGGCCATCATACAGCCCATCATACCAACATTAACTCCATCAATTAATCAAGAGGCAGCAGCACAGCCAACCAGCCCAGCACACCAACCAGCCCAGCACACCATGCCCCCCCTCCACCAGTATTTATTTCACCAGACAGCAGCTCTGGTCACACACTTCTTGCACTGACACGAAGCAGAAGGCACTAGCCTGAAGATGGCGAGTGGGATCTCGCCGAAATGTTGTGAAGAGATTCTCAAATTTACACGGGAAAAGACCCGAACAGACCTAGAGCTGCATATATATATATATATATTAGAAGGTATATAAAGTATTGCATGTGAATTTTAGTGTTTATCGATCAGCATATTCAAATCTTTACAAATACATAATTACGAATGGGGTGGGTTGTTTTTTTCTTTTTGAGAAAGATATAGGGGTAGTGGCAGAGTGCAGAGACAGCTGACTTGGGGTGGCAGGGATGGTAGGTTCACATCACAGATGTGTGGGGAGTTTAAATAGATGGGGATGTTGAAGAGAAAGCAGTACCTTACCTTAGTGAGGCTTGAGGCTGGGTGGACCAAACACTAGTGGCTTGAATTGGGGTGGGTACTTGCTTAAGAAGCTATGAGTCTATGTTAATGAAAATAAGAAGTGCTTGGATTGCCATTGCTAAGCAATGTGGCCATGAAATATTGTACTTTAATTATCTACTATCTGAGGTAGAGAGACAGAACCTCACCCCTGACAGAAAGTAGGCTATTGAGGCCATGTTTACACCAATGGCAGCAGGCCTCAGGGGTATTGAGGGCCAACAGGAAGCATTCTCAGACCTATGTATGATAGCCCAGGCCCTAGCACAGGGTTTTTCAGGTCTGCAGCATAACTTCCAATCTATGGCCCCACCATCACTCCTCAGACCCTGCCAGGAGGACTGCCTCTCCCTGGCACCTTCTGAGGACACATTTTCCAGGCCTGCTTCCCGATCATATGCTTCATCAGTTAGAAGCGGAGATTCCATGCTGGATGATGATTCAGCATTATCCGATGATGAAGATGTCAGGCCAGAACCCCCAGCATTTGTCAGATTGTTTCCTTCATACATCTTTAAATCCCTATTAAATAAGGCGAAGGCTACCACAGAATTGGGGACATCCCTTCAATCTCACTCTGTGAGACCTAAGCACTCTCTTCTCTTCACCTCTCTTGGAGAATGATGATGTTCCTACACCACAATTGATGTTAGATGTCATCATTTGGGTGCCCTGGCACCCAAGCCACACCCCATTCTACCGATAATCTGTATTATCAGGGGGACAAGGACCTCTCTGATATCTTGCAGCTTCCAGCAGTTGAACCAATTGTCACTCTAGCTTCTCCCTCCCTAATTTTGGAAGATATAACTAACAGCCTCAAAGCAGAGGACAAATGAACAGAATTGGTCCTCTGCATAGCCTACCAAACTGCCGCCTGGGCGTTCAGAGCAGCTTCAGCCTGAACCTTTTTCAACAGGGCCACACTCCTCTGGCTTCGCCAAATGCAGAAGAGACTGCCACCAGGTGATGCCATGCTGCAGCAAGACTGAATAAGGTACTAGCTGCCACTCAATTTTCAGCAGATGCCACCTTTGATACAGTGCAGTTTGCCTCCAGAGCCATGGCATCAACTGTCACATCCTGCTGCCTTCTCTGGCTTCACCATTGGCAAGTTGATATGAGGACAAAATGGAAGATTGTATCTGGAACCTTTCAGGGTGGCAGACTTTTTGGGGAAGTCCTAGATCCACTTCTAGTGGAAAATAAGGACAGAAAGAAAGTACTACCTCTCCAGCAGAAAAGACTTGGCCATCGCTTTGTCCCGTACACATGTTGATCATTATCTAGAACTGATCCTGGTTCCGAATCCATCCAGTGGCCATATTTCTGCCGACAGGAGTGTCCTCAGGACCATTAGCAGGACAGGTACTTGCCTCAGCCCCAGGCCAGATGGCCCTTTAGAGGAGAGGGAGGTCACCCCTTCCGTAGACCCAGATAAACACCTTCTAGGGGCTCCCATTGGGGATAGGCTATTGTGGACATTCAGGCCATCAAACCTGTTCCACAATAGGAACAGGAAAGGGGGTTCTATTCCATCCTGGTCATAGTCCCCAAAGCCTTAGGGGGATGGCGAGCTATTTTAGACCTCAAGAGATTAAACATGCATATTAAATACCACCATTTCAAAATAAACACTCTTTCACTCCATTTTGGAGAGCATTAGGAAATGTGACTTCCTAGCATCTGTTGACCTATCTGAAACTTACCTTTATATTCCTGTCTATATATCGCATAGACCCGCAGGTTCTGTTATGCGGGTGGACATTTTCAGTATAGAGCCCTGCCCTTTGGCCTTTCATCAGCCCCCCAAACCTTCACTAAGGTGTTAACCACATTATGCACTCACCTTAGGACCTTGCCTATATTTATCCAGAGCTACCTGGATGACATCCTAATTCAGACCTTGTCTTACCAGTAGGCAATCAGAGACATTCGGGTAACTGTAGATACCCTACAGTCACACGGCTTCCTAATTAATAAGGAAAAGAGTCACCTTATGCCAGACAACCTCCTTCAACATCTAGGTGCAATTATAGATACCATCGCCTGCCAAGTATTCTTGTTACAGGAATGGCAGGATAATATTAGAACACTGATAGGACAAGTACATACGTCCCCTAGAGTTTCCGTGGTGCAGCTCTCACAATTGCTGGGAATGATGATTTCATGCATCGGCATTGCATGGGCAAGATTACATGTGCAACCCCTACAATGGTTCTTGCTCCCATTCCAATGAGCAGGTCACAGCAATGCACGCACCAAGGTACTGGTCTCACCAGAAGTCCTTCGATCCCTCGCCTGGTGGACATCACCAGCAATTCAGAGAGGTGGACCATTCAAAGAGCCATCACTATGGATGCGAGCCTCTTCATGTGGGGAGCACACTTAACCAAGGGCCAGTGGTCCTCAATGGTCCTTTTGAACAATATAAATTGGCTAGAGCTTAGAGCCATCCACCTGGCACACTGACTTTTTAAACACCGGATTGCTGGTCTGGATGACTTAATTATGATTGACAATGTGGCGGCTAAGGCTCATATGAATGGCAAGGGGGCACCCACTCAAGGTTCCTTATGAGGGACGCACAAGAACTATGTCTTTGGGCAGAGCAACACCTATCTTCCCTCAACGCTCAATACATATCAGGAATAGTGAATATTCAAGCCAATTGGTTGAGTTGGAGCACAGTGGATCATACAGAGTGACAGCTGCATCTGGATCTTTTCAAAGAAATATCAATGAGATTCAGCACTCCAGTGATTGACTTATTTGCATCACACCTGAATAACCAGTTACCCAGGTTTTTTAGCCAGTTTTGATCATGGGATAGAGGGGATGGATGCTCTACAAAGCAACTGGCCTCAGGGGCTGCTATATGTCTTTCCCCCTCTTCCCCTCATTCCAGGAGTGATCAGGTGAACACTACAACAGAGAGCAGAAATCCTACTGGTGGTTCCATATTGGCCCAGGAGACCCTGATTTGCAGATCTGGTAGGTCTGTCAATTTCCAGGCCCTGGAGAATCTCCAAGAATAAGCTCGTTGTTGTGGCCCAACAGCGACCAGCTGAGCTGTTGGTGGAATCTGACAGCAATGAACACTATGGGACTGCCCTGAAGGCTAAGGAAGACTCTGGGGGATGTTCGAAGTCAGAGCAGTGACTAGAGAGGTCTGTTGGCCACCAGGTGGCATCTGAGTCAGGGAGCAGGGAGGAAGAACAGAGGGAGGCTGTCCCTGGCATGCATATGCATAGGGCTGCGAGGAGGAGAGAACAGCTTCAGAAGCAGAGAACAAAATAAGAGGTTAATGATTGGCCCCTCCCACAGAGCTTATAGGTGGGGTGATGCAGGAAGCAACAGTTTATTCACATATGCAAGGCTTTTGGACAATCTGTAAGTTGCTATCAAACTTTGGCTTTAATTAAGATAGCATTCTGGGCTAGGGGGTTGTTTATCTCCGCATTAGTTGTGGCGTACAACCAGGTATGCCTTCGGGTTTTTTAAGACCGGGAACAGAACACTCGTGCTTCTGCAGGGCAATCTGATACATCCGGATCCAGGATGGCTGCAGCTGATCGTCTAGAGATTGAGCGGCAGAACCTGACTCATGACAACTTCTCCAACAAGGTCATTCAGACAATACGGGCCTCAAGATGACTGTCTACCACTCAAATTTATAAGGCTACATGGAAAATCTTCTGTCTCTGATGCAAGAAGTCACAGGCAAATCCCATTTCTGTCTCCCTCGCTCAACTCCTTGACTTTCTTCAAGAAGGGCTGGACAGGGGTCTTTCCCCGAATACTCTGTGCAGGCAGATGGTGGCTATTTCTACTGTTCTAAAATACAGTTCCTTGGAGTCGTTGACTCAGCACCCCACAGTCTACTCCTTTCTAAGGGGGGCATCTAACCTCAAACCCCAAAGAATTCATAGATACCCTACATGGAATTTACCCAGGGTGTTAATGGCTCTTACCACAGCCCTGTTTGAACCACTCCATGAGGCCAGTTTACATATTCTTTCACTGAAAGTAGCCTTTTTAGTGGCAATAACCTCAGCTAGATGCATTTTGGAACTAGCCGCATTGTCAGTCAGAAAGGAATTATGCGTATTTCATCCAAACAAAGTAGTATTGAGGTTGGAAAATAGATACTTTCACACCCTCTGATGCAGCATTTGGTCGGCATGTTTTGCAACAGGTATATGATGTGGAGGTACAGTAGACCTTGATAGGAGCCTGCCCATAGGACTGCAGCTTTGATATGTCCCATTCTTGCATTCTATTCCTCAGCATTATGGAGAAGGGGCATTGGTTTTACCTGATACGCTCCTTCTCATTGTGCTGAGAATAGAATTCAAATCCACCCTGCTGTCCTTTCTTCTGACTACTAATCTTTGGAGGTGGCAGCAACTTTCTTACAGGAGCTCACACAGCTGATCAACATTCTTCAGCAAATAACTGGGACAACCAGCATAGAGGCATGATTCAGTTGATTGGCTCAATCAAACAATCTACTGACAGAGACACACCCATTCTTGGATTCTATTCTCAGCACAACAAGAAGGAGCATATCAGGTAAAACTAACACCCCTTTTGTCTTGTGCTAGAGACTTCATTATATTTTCACCAACAAAGATATTTTTAGTAATGAGTTATTTTATCTTTAGATAGCTCATAGAATCTAATTTAGTGGTATTATGGCATCTACAGCCTGATTTTGCAAGTGGCTATTAATAACAGTTTAAGACTTTCAGTACCTCTTACAATAAAAGAGCTAAATGCTAATTATATGTCTTTTATACAAGCCCCTTTGTTACAGTTCCAGAACAGCAACTCTTGTCAAAGTTCTGTCAAATTTCCCCAGAATTAGGAAAACGGTTTTTTGCCTATAGAAGATCACAGATACTTATTTATTAAGCATACGGCATACAGTGCCAGGAGAATCTACACATGCTAGACACAATGCTTTCTTGACAGCCTAGATTGCTAGTTCATTCTGTTGGGCGCTTGCGCACCTATCCTTGATGCATTGCGGGCGGGGCGAGCTAGCTTTACACCAATTAACTAGCAACACTTGGGTTGCTGACTCTTTGGGTTCCTCCACCGGTTTCACCTCACCTCACCTTGCCTCATGTTGCATTGCCTCCTGTCCAATCAGGTCCAGCACTGGCATCCGCTTTCCATACACACAAATGCAGTGAGGTTTTTTACCCACCGAAGTGGTACTCATTTATCTACTCACAATATTGCATGCTTTCAAACTGCTAAATGGACAGGAGTTAGGGATCGGGTGATGGGAGTTCACTCTGTCTCATGGAGCTGGGCTCAAACCATCAGAATTCAGAACAATTCTGGCCAGCAGTTCCAGCATCATTAAGCCTCTATGCCATAGTATTCCCCAAAAATGTTTTACTTTGTATTTTTCTTAATTTTATCTTTTTATTTAGTATTTTCTTTTTTTTTCTTTTTGTAATTTTTACTTTTTTTAATTCTTTAAAATGTGTGTTTCAGGTAAATGAAAATAAATAGGGGTCTTAAAATATCAAATATGTTTCTTTTTAATAATAAATTTATATTTCTCATGATCTTAAGATAAGAACAATTCAACAGATTTGATTTCATGTGAACTGGCCATCACAAGAGCTGGCTTTCAACTTTATTATGCTGGAAGTATAAAATGATGACATACTTACACATGTGATATAGGCTTGTCCCATATTGTTCCATTTTAATTTAATTTCCACAAATGTTTTATGTCTATCGCTTATGAAATAATGTGATTTAAAATATGAATTTGATTTTGAAGTATATCAAAAATTTGGAATTTATCATCATCATACCTAGATATCTAGCAAGCAATGTAGCATAAATGGTTATTCTCTTAACATGGAAAATAATAATGTGAATGTATAATTTTGGATTCAGGTGTTTGCTCTTTGCTTAAAAACTCTTTGTCAAATTGATCAATAACCGCTTCATAAGGTCATTGTTTTGGAAACTAACTGCCTTTTAGCCAATGGGAACCTTTGGATTAACAGTTTGATATTGTAAGCTTCCTATGAATCCTTAGCAAAAGAAATTTTAAATACAAGTTTAAGGCTATTTTTTTGTAATAAACAGCAAAAGGGCAATCAGAACTTAGATTCAGGAAAGTTTCAAACAGTCTAAACGTCCAGATGGATTTGAAGGAAGAGGAGTTTGAAAGCAGTCAAGTACAGTACCAAGATGTAGCACTACCCCCGAAAGGACCACAAAACTCCCTGTCCCTTTCTCCCCAATAGCTTGGGGTCTTTCAGCTTACAGTCACTGATCTAGAGTCTCAGGATCTTTTGTTCCGATCGCTGTCCAATCACCTCTACTCACCCAGCTCAGTTCACTTCCGCAGTTCTGATGTGTCTGGTGCCCTTTTGCGACCTTCTGACAAGCAAAATCAGAAGCCAGATTCACTTAACAACCATGTTACTAACTTAACTTCAGTGATTCACTTAACAACAGCTATTCTGGGGCAAGAAAGGTTGTAAAATGAGAAAGGTTGTAAAATGGCATTTAACAACTGTCTTGCTTACAACAGAAATTTTTGGCTCGATTCTTGTCATAAGTTGAGAAATATCCTGTAAATGTAAAAACTATATAATGGATAAAAATATCAAGATGCTTTCTGCTGTTTGAAAATTGTAATGTGAATTTCTCTCTGATATATGTCTTATGTTTCATTTTAATACACAGTTTTCAGTTATATCCTATTAGTTGCTTTTATGTGTAATTTGAAACTAAGCCTAAATAATGATTTCTGCAAATGTTGGCAGCAACTTTTTGTAATGGAATCTGGATAAAATATTCATTTTAGCTTATGTAAACTTTGAATAGAGCACCTTCTATTTTAGTTGTGATAGATTCCTGCAGTTGTCTAGAATTACTAAGAAACTTTCGGTTATGTTAGCCACCACAAATTTACCTGATTTTCAGGAATTAATTTAGGTCATTGTGAAATTTAATCTTATCTTTCATGGAGTTAGTATATTTGTTCACCATTTTTGTCTTTTTCAGATTCTAAATAGTTATTATGCCTGGAAACTATGTCCATCATTTCAGATGGAGCATCCAATAAAGTTTAACAAAGCAGCATAATCAATTAGCATACTGCAGTGGATTAGCATTTAGTCTTTGCAAAGAGTTAAATTCAGACTGTATAACATTGTAATTTGTTTCACTTATTTGAAAATAATTAAGTGTCATTGACTTATTAATAATTCAGTGACAAATTAATACAAGAACAAATTAATACAATGCATAAATGTCATTTCCACTAAGTACTATTTTATAACATTTGTCCCAGAATATATTTTACCATTAAAGCCTGTTTTGCAGGTTGGTTTATAAAAAGAAAACAGATCTATCACTGTCATACTTGTAGCCTTCTAATTAATGGCTGAAGAAGTTGTGTGATTGGGTTAAGAATTAATGTAGGGTGGGCTTTTTTGGGATGGGGTGGGGGGTTAAACTTGGAGCATTTAACTATTGATAACTATTTTTCTTACTACTCAATTTTTTGACACGACATTGGTTTCTTTTTAAATAATCTTATCTGCAAATTTATTGAAACCTTAAAAGTATATGGTAGGGTGACCAACCGTCCTCTTTTCCCCGGACATGTCCTCTTTTTACGTCCAGTCTGGGGCATCCGGGTGGGTTTTATAAATTTATAAAACCCACCCGGACACCCCCGACTGGACGTAAAAAGTGGACATGTCATGTCCAGGCAAATTCTCCGTCTGTGAGGAGAATCCGCCGGCATCGCTCAGCCGACTGCTGGCCCACTAGACGCTGCGGAGCCGCTTCGCCCGGCTCAGGGGAGCCAAGAGCCACCGGCGGAGGCGGCTCCATGAGTGGCGGTGCGGCCTGATCGGCCCCCGCTCGCCCTGGCCTGAGGAGGAGAGGAGGAGGCCGGCCGTGTTGTCACGGAGACCGGCCGGGGGTGCTGGCCCGCCAGGCTGCCCCCGCCCCGCTGCCCGGCCTGGTGGTGGCTCCGCTTGGCGCAGTCAGTTCCAAAATCATGGAACTGACTGCGATGGGGGCAGCAGCGGCGACTGGAGCATCCTCTTCCCCGGCGGTGGCCAGTGGGGCGCCTCCTGCCGCCACTCTGGTTCCTCCGCCAGCACCAGGACCACTCCTGCTGCCACTGCGGTGCCGCCACCGCCTCAGCCTCACCCCGTCAGCATCAGGGCTCTGCAGGCCCTGCCGCCCCAAAAGTATCCTTGGCCACCCGGTCCAGACGGAGCCCGAGGGGGGCTGCGATTGCAGGGCGGGAAGGGCTCGGAAGGAAGGAATGGAGAGGAAGGGAGAGAAGGAAGGACGGGAGAGATGGAAAGATGGAATGGAGAGAAGGAAGGAAGGGAGGAGGAGAA